>PPHD01020091.1:0-13806 GCA_002909625.1 Bambusicola thoracicus
CACTAAACCATGTCCCTCAACACAACGTCCAAATGTTCCTTGAACACCTCCAGGGTCGGTGACTCCACCACCTCCCTGGGCAGCCCATTCCAGTGCCTGATCACCCTTTCAGAGAAGTAGTATTTCCTAACATCCTAATAGATAAAAATATATACATAAACACACATGTATGTTCTATAATGGACATACTATAGACATTGATTGAATCATCTTGAGATGAACTGTACTATAGAAAACAAATTCACCAGTCATTTCTTTTGGTATTCCTGATATTATTTTAGAAATCATGGTGTTTAATTAAAATGTATGTTAAATGAGTTCAGCACTGATATGGAATTCCTGACCACCACTGTCTACCATACTTTGGACAGAGTCCCCAGAAATGGCAAGAATTTTACAAACAATAGGTACATAATCTTGTTTGTATTACTTACACATACTTCAGATACTCTTTGGTATTTTATAAGTCTAACCCCAGTGCAGCTTTCATAAGGCTGTACCTCTGTCATAGTTAATTTTGTTGTAGCACTGAGAGTAAAGCAGTCGTTCCTGCTTTACCACCTGCTTTACCCCTCTAAATAATAAAATTTACCACAGAACCTGCTTTACCACAGAACCCCTCTAAGTAATAAAATAAATTAACTAGGCTGCTGACAGGGTGCAAGGTGGTCTGGGCAGAATTTTGATGGCTTATAATGACCTGCTGGTCCAAAGTTTGTATAGATGTAGAGACCAATGAAGTTTTAACTGGACTTCTCTGGTCTAAATTAGAGTCTCAGATCTGATATATCTTTTCGGATAAGCCTTTGTTTACTCATGCTCAGTTTAAGCAGAGCTCTTAATGGCTGTGAGCCTGTATTTTTATTTTTGTTTAGTGCCCACCTATTTTAATCTAGCCTAAGTAAAATGACTCATGCAGGTTTAAGGTCTTTTACTCCAAAAGAGAAGCAAACACCTGGAAGCTTGAATGGTTTTAAATCAAGTTAAACAGAAAAAATAAATCTTCACATTAAAATGATTTTAATTCTCTTTTCAGATAAAGCGCAAGACAAAGGCAGTTGCGTCAGTGCCTTCAAGTGAAAAATGTTTGAGAATATCTACAGTAGAAAGATGACATGAGTCTTAAAAGAGGAGAAATCTGGGCTGTGCAAACTCTCCTGACTTTAGAACACTGTTCTTTATAAAGGGATGCATCAATTTCATTTGTGGTTAATCTGGCTCATGCTCCTTTTATTTGGGTCAGTAGCTCTTGAAAGTGCCTACCCAGGCACCAGCAGTAAGACAGAATTTGGGAAAAGTAAGTTCCTTGTTTATTATCACTTTAAATAACTATTTAGATTTTATGTTCCCTGCAGCAGAGCCTTGATCTTCATATTTGCAAGAAACCCTATAATACTTTTCGGATGAAAGCAGCTACTGAAGTGCAAAAGGTTCATTCACTAGAGCAAGCTGGAAAACATTTTATAGAAAAAAATTACCCCGCTTTGTTTTCTTAGGTTTGAAATTGACCCATTTTTTTTCTGCAAAAATGCCTATAGTATTTATATTGAAATGTCTGTTCATGATTTAATGACAAAATTATGTTTTTCCAATTTAATAAAAAAAAGAGTAATGACATCTACAGTAAACAAATCTAAAAGCCTTTCAAAAAGAATTAAAACATTGGAATGTTTTGATGACACCTGTATTGTTTCCGGCATGAAGTTCAGTTGGAGAAGCCGTTTTTCCATAGTAAACTGGCACAAACCCTTGTAACCATCTGTTTTATTCATTGTGCTACTTCAATTCTACCCTGCATTACGATGCAGTTTATCAGAACAATGTTTCTACTGTTTCTACAGGCTTTCACTTTCACTAAGACAGCGTATAGCTGTAGAACTATGGTTTAAAGTAAAACACTACTGTTTACTTCAGTAAGCAAGGAGCTAGTAACCAGAGTGTCATCAGTCAGAACAATTTGGGCTTTACAGCTAGTAAAATACAACACATGTGGTTCCACTGTTTCAGAGACAACACGCTATGCCAGATACAATTGCTATAGGTCATTATTTGCTTACCGCGAATATGCTCAGTAGTTCTTTTTTGTCAATACATCCATTCCCATCAGCATCATATAGCTTAAAATACCATTTCAATTTCTGGTCAATTTTTCCTCGTATAACCAAATTTATTGCCGCTATGAACTCCAAGAAGTCTATAAATCCATCCTAGGAGAGTGAGAGAGACAAAAAAGAAAAAAAACAACAAACCTGTTTAACAACGTTGGCTTTTTGCTCATTCTGGCAATTTCACAGAAACAGGTCGTCGAATTCACTATAATACGAGCTGATTTATAAAGCACCTTAGAATAGAAATTTCCCTTGGCATTTAGAAAGGAAGAGCTCAACTGGAAGCACTATAGGAAGGAGTGTTAGCACAGGCAGTTTTATTCTCCCTGGAAAGCTGTGGGGGAAGCCAATTTGTTCACAGCAATTGCTTTTGACATTGTTTGAGGAGAGGAAAAAGAGGTTTGTGGTAGACTCCCACGTAAGAAAAAGGGGAGTCTTGGATATCCAACTTCATACTGTTGAGATGTCTACTGTGTAGCTGCTTATATTCACATGGGTACTGTAGAAATGTGGATGTTCTCCAGTGCAACAGAGCTGCTCCGAGTGTTATTAATCTGAGAGATCATGTAATAAATATTGTATATGGTAAACAATAACCCAGCATGAGTGATAGATAACTGTATTTTATTCATATAAGCATCATGTCTCTCTGACTGATAAATTTCGCATGGGATATAAAGCTTTCAAGTCATAAACTAGCTTCTGAATAGCGAGGATTGGGGGTAATCATAGGGAAGAAGCATTTCAGATTGATTTAATTCTGTATGTTTTGCTTCCTTCCGTGATGTGACTGAAGGAAACCCGTCAAGGACAGGACTCCACGGTCAAGTGGTCTAAGCTACTGTGACGATTCCGTTTCTGTAAAAATCTGGTGAGGGAGGGTGGAAGAAACAGTTGTTGAATTTGGAGACTACTAGTTCCAACTGTTTCCCATGAACATATAAAAAGAATTAGCAGCTGATAAATTTAATCATGTGATCTTTACATTGGTCAGAATCCAACCACTTGGAAAACCTTGGAAAGACTGTCATCAGCTTTAGATGGCTTGTGGCTGAGAAGATCGGATGAATATCCAGTAGGTTTAATATGTTCCTTATTTTTATTGCCTTACATCAACACACATCTTGCCTTCTGAGGTTTTGCAATCAGCAGGCATTAGTCTGTCCTCCGGACTGTACTAAAGTAAAAGAAAAGAAGTCCTATAAAGGTATGTTGTGACCCATTGCCATACTTGTGGTGCTTGTTTAGATTTCTGTGCAAGGTGGTTTGGCACTGTAGTACCTAAATTTCAAATACACCAGATTCAGTGTATATGTAGATATTGCACATGCATAACTTTTGCAGGCTGAACATTACTTCACAGACTCTCTGTGCAGGTTCTGCCATCATTGCTGGATTTACTTTAATTTTAATTACAGCAAATTCACTAAAGGCAAAGGTATTTCTCAACCACAGTTTGGATTGAAATGAAATTGAACAATAACTGCATGTAGTTTTCAAGTAAGATTAGGCCCATCTCTTTGGTAAAGAGATACTTTACCAAAAAAAAAAAAAAAAAAAAAAAAAACACATTATGTACCAGAAGCTTTATGGTTCTTTCTGGAACACCAATCTGGATTTCAATTTTGGAAATATTATTTCAAAGAAATACTTCATCAGATATTTTATTGAGGGCTCCTTTTACTTTACTGATTATACTTCCAACCCTGGGTTTTATAGATCTACTAGGAATGTGATTGGGTGTATTTCACATTGCTGTTCCTTTATAGAATTTCATACTATTTAGTTAAACTACAGATTAATTTTAGGCTTGCTAGGTATTCATGGCCAGGTTCATTTTCTGTCTTTTTTCTCTCTTACATTTAATTTTGTGTTTTGGAAAACAGTGTTTTGTTTGTTTTCTTTCTATGTTTTTCAATTCTGTTGGTGTCACCAGCAGCAGAATACCAGAAGTTTGGGAAATGTAACAATAAGGTTAATATGGTGGGCATAACCTTTTGCCTGGTGGGTCACTTGACCTGTCCCAAGCAGGAAGGGACTAAAGACAAAGGTTAAAAAACCAACCAACCAAACAAACAAAAAAAAACCCAAACCCAACAAATAAACAAACCAAAATAGTTCTGAAATACACCTGAAACAATGTGGTATTTAGAGAAGCCCCAGTCACATGGAGTTGTGGCAATACAAAGACTGTGAACAGCATGCTAACCTCAAAAACACCAGGAATAGAGATACTAAGAAGCCCAACGTTTATCTGCACAGCATGGAACCAGAAGCACTGTATAGAGGCACTGATAAGAAATGTGCCGTTTCTCTTTTATCCACAAAAAATGTACATTGTGGGTAGAAAAAAAAAAAAATACTTGTGTGACGTGAAAGCTGTAGAAATCTTGTTAGACATCCAGAGTTTTCTCAGATAAAAAGAAATATTATGCTTTTTATAGTAGCATACAGGAGCCTCGGAATAGTGCATTAAATAATGGAAAAATCATAACAGTAACTTATGAAGATCATCCTGTGGCTCTATGAGTACAATAAATAGTACAATAAATGTATTATGATGTTATTAAAAGAATACTGCAGTGCTGATATACCCATCTGCTGCTCTGTAACGATTCACAATACACATGAGGTATGTGCTCATGTGTCTCTGGGTCTGTAAAGCCTCATGCTGTGCAGTGCACATGCTAATGTATCTGTTGCTTATTAGGAAGTCACTCAATCTCAAGAAAAGGGCTATCATAAAAATAATAAACAATAATAAAAAGTTTAAAATAACAGAATAAACATAGCTGTTTACTAGTGGAAGAAGATAGAAATACTTCTTGTGTTTTACTGTGCTATTTCAAAGGGCTAATTCATAATATTTTTATTTAAAAGAGTTAGTGCTGGTGAAGCCTGCTGTGTTGACTTTTTAGGACACCAGAGGACTGATGGAGGCGTGTGTGAGAGTTGACTGCCCCTTCCTACTTTGGTGGTAGTGTGTTACCCTCAATACCACAGGTGTCTGGAGTAATGGTGAATTCATACTCACTTCCCCACCTGCACACATGAAGACTGCTGGGTTAAGCTCACAAGATATGCTCTTGGGATACAGTGGTAAAGGAGGAAAATCTCCTTTCCAAAGTAGGAGAAAACCTCCCCAAAGCAGTTCTGAGAAACAGGCTGGAGAGCCACCAAAAATGCCCTCTAAAATTCTATTATGTGCCCCTGAATAAGACCTTCAGAACTACTCCTTGGCTTAGACTTAACAAAAATAACGAACTAAAATTTTAGTCATTAACAGCTTGATCAGGTAAACTGGAAGGTTAAGGTCAGATCAGACCATGTGACTGTCGTGCACAGCAGTTCCTTTGGATGCTGTGTTTAAGTTACTTAGATTTCATTGACAGGTATTTTTGAAGTCCCTTGTAACAAAGTTTGATTCACAAAATAAGCCCAAAAGCAGACTCCTAAATTGGAAGCAGTATTTTTTGATTACATGACACAAATCCTCAGGGCCCTGCTCTCCCTGCCCACTGCCCCAAGGCCCCATGGAGCAGTGCAGACCCTGCCTACAAAATGGGCATTCTGGGCTTGCCCTGCCTTGACCAGAAGAGCAATTTGGGCTAGTAACTCCCCAGCCGGCCTGGCACATTCACCCTCAGCCCCTACAGGGATGAGTTCTCTCTCCCTTCTTGAACACTTTCCAAGACCTGGACAATACTCTGCACCCTCTGTACAAGCCCTTGCTTCCAAAATGAACCTTACATCTGAAGGACATGCCTTGGACACCAAGCCTTTGGATTTGTTAAGTTAATTACAGCCATCAGTCCATGTCAAGCAGGCATTTATGAAACAAGTCCTTCAGTATGGTGGAGATCTCACTAATTATCATAGAATCACAGAACAAATTGTAGAATGGCTTGGGTTGGAAGGGACCTCAAGGATCATCAAGTTCTAACGCCCGTACCACAGGCAGGGCTGCCAGCTGCTAGATCAAGTACTAGATCAGATTGCCCAGGGCTCCATCCAAGCTGGCCTTAAACAACTCCAGGGATGGGGCATACACAGTCTCTCTGGGCAGCCTGTTCCAGCACCTCACCACTCTCTCAGTAAAAAACTTCCCCGTGACATCTAATCTAAATCTCACTTCCTTTCATTTAAAACCTATTGCTATCTACCCATGTAAAAAGTTGATTTCCCTCCTGCTTATAAACTCCCTTTAAATTTTCGAAGTCCTCAATGAGGTCTCCTCTCAGCCTTCTCTTTTTCAGGCTGAACAGGCCCAGTTCCTTTACACTGTCTTCATAGGAGAGGTGCTCCAGACTTTGGATCATCTTCATGACCCTCCTCTGGACCCTCTCTAAACATATGTACCTATAGAACCCCTTCTTGCTGTTTTTAACATCCCTCACCAAGTTTAGTTCTATGTCTCCCTTGGCTTTCCTAATCCTACCTCTGCAAATCTGGACAGCATTCCTGTATTCTCCCCAGGTGACATGCCCTCACTTCTATTGCCTGTACTTGCTCTTCTTTTCCCTCAGTTTGACCAGTAGATCCTTGCCTATCCATGCCAGTTTCCTTCCTCCCCAACTGCTTTCTTGTTCTGAGGGATGGAGAGCTCTTGTACTCTCAGAAAGGCATCCTTAGAATGCAGTCAGCTTTGTTCTATCCCTTTGTCAGTGAGAACAACTTCCCAAGAGATTGCATCCAACGATTACTTAAACAACTGGAAGTTTGCTCTTTGCCAGGCCTACGTTCCTCAAGATCACGAACTCAACAAGGGTGTGGTTGCTGCTGTCCAGGCTGCCTCCAATCTTAGTATCTAACAATCTTCTCTGCACTGGTGAGCAAGTCTAGCAACAGTTCACCTCTGGTCAGACTGTCCAATACTTGGACTAGAAAGTTATCATCAATGAACTCCTGGAGTCTCCTGGATTGCTTATAGCTTGCCATGTTGTCTTGACAGTGGATATACAGGTGGTTGAAATCCCTCATCAGGATGAGAGTCTGTGAGCATGAAATTTCTCGTAGCTGATGCAGGAAGGCCTCATCAACAGGTTCATCTTGATCAGGTGGCCTGTAGTAGAGCCCAAACACCAGATGTCCTTTATTGGTCTCATCCCTAATTTTAACCCACACAGTGTCTTTCTTCTCCTGACTGTTTCTCAGAGGGAGCTCCTCACAGGCTATCCACTCTTAAGCATAAAGGACAACTCCCCCACCTCTCCAACCTCGCCTATCCCTTCTAAAAGCTTATAGCCCTCTATGATGGCATACCAGTTATGTGATTCATCCCACCACGTTTCAGTGATTATACACTGCAGAATTTGTCCCTTTCATTTTAGAACACCTGTGACACGTAGGCATCAGACTAATTTCAGAGCAAGTTTCCGTGCAGGCAAAAATGACAGTCTGAGTGCCTTGATTCTGCTAGCAGAACCTTCTAGCACTGCCCAACTCCTGATCAACTAAAAGCTGTTCAGAGATGTTAGGATTGGAGAAAGAAGATAAAAACCAACCAAGTAAAGGCCTGAGAGTCTAAGCTCAGTTCCTCAATACTGGAGAGGTTACAAGAGATGTGAGCTGGAGCTGAGAAAGTCTGGAGAAAAATACTGTGGTGAAGAACTTACAGCTAATTTGGTTTTAAGCAGAAGTTAGTAGTTCGCTTTAGTCTAGGTCAGCCTAATCACAATGATAGAGCGCACATACTCNGCCTGTCTCTCCAGTGTCATTACTGTTCAAGCAAAGTAACCTGGATGTAATTTTCACACTGGCACTACAAAGATGTATGTGTGATTCCACAAGTTTCTTTTTTCAAGGCATCATAGTGCAATCGGCTGTAGAATTACCCATCATTTTTTTGGTTTGTTTGTTTGGTTTTTTTTTTTTTTTTTTTTTTTGCTTATTTGAAGCATCTCTATGTGTTTGAGAATAACTGTTTTGAAAACCTAACTAGAAAGTAGCAAGTGACAGGTGACATCTTCCTTTCTGCCAAAAACATTGAGATTTACCTGCAGCTAGACAAGTACAAAAGAGTGTATAAAAATGGAGCTGTTCGTTAGTTATGGGGTCTCCTGAGAACAGAGTAATTTAATATTAGCTTTTTATGAGATGTTTTATCTTCGGAATGTCGGCTTATGTACTTTTATTCAGTCTGGACAGCCTGCAAAGAAAAAGCAGGACAGTAAAGGAATGGCAGCCTTATGCAACAAGAATTAGTACTCAAACCTGGGAGCCTGAAAAGGGCATTATGCGTTGATTCCTGGAATAGTGTTGCTAATCTTCATGTCCTTAAAAAAACTCTCACAGCTTCAAATTATTTGAATGCAGATTAAAAATAATTGACTTGGAAGCTCTGAATACTGCAAAACAGTGCATGCACTCAAGGGTGGGCTAGAACAGCCAGACCTGGGCATTTTGGCTATGTAGCTCTTGCACATGGATTTCTGGTAGTGTTGATGCAGCCCTACTGAGATAGCTGCTGGGTTTTTTAGCCAGCCATCTCCTGTGGCACACAATAGTTATGCATATGGAAAAGGATGGTTTCTATTCCTGTAAAACCCTACTGATTTTGAACCCATCATCTTACTTAAGAGTACTGAGGACTCACATAATAATAATAACATACAAAATAAATGGTGTTGTTTTCAATTTTGCCCCTAAACTGCACAGAACTCAATCCTACAGCAGGAGAATAGCTCAACAGATTGCATCTGGATTAGCAAGCATGCAAATATAGACTGTTCAGGTATTTCAAGCCCAGGACTTAGAAAGTTAAGCCACCTACCCTCCCCACCCCATCTCGTAGACTATTACTTAAGCCTGATAATGCAGAGAGAAGCACTTATGTATATATTGGCACAGGTCAAAGAGCAGATTACAACAGCTCAGAATAACTTGTGTGAAATTTATAGCTAATCCTGCGTGCTCCTCCATTTCATAGTACTGATTTCTCTAATATCAGAAAACTAAAAATGGATTCATTCTGCTCCACTTCATCTTCCCCAGTTTCAGCATGTCCCTGAGGTCTGACATTGGAGTCTGGGGCTTGGAGAGGACTCCAGACCTCCATCAGGCTGTGGCTAGAATCACCAGTTTCCTAAGTAAACAAATCTGTCATACGCCACAGTGACCGAGGGGAAACTCTTGACATGCAAAGGCTGTTAGGTAAGGATGAAAGAAGAAGCAGGAAATTAGGAGTGGCAAATCATTACATGGTTTTGTGATAGGTGCACACACTCTGTTACATAAAGAGGCCAGGCTATATTCACCAAACTGTTATGCAAAGTTCTGCCTTGTCCAGATGAAGAAGACCTGCTTTGCTTGGTGACTTAGAAAATACCAGGCTTTCAGGTTTGCTGGCAAAACTTTCAGAAATCCAAAATGCTATGACCAACAATTATTTAATTTTTAAATCCCCCCTTCTCCCTCCTTCTCCCCAACCCCTTGCCACCACTTACTATTTTCTTTCAAGGTTATTGGACAAGGAGGGAGACAGGAATATCACCAGGGCACGGGGCTGAGGCTTACAGCATGACAGAGTAGTGTCTAGGAGGGCTGTGCAGAAGAGAATCGTGCTCAAATAATGGAGCCCTCTGCCATCATCTCTTGGATGATTCAGCTTTCTCCACCCCTAATGTTGAGCCTTTGCTCATGCTTTTAGGAGCATCTTCCTTGATATATGGCAAAGCAGTAGGGAAGACAGAGTAAACTAAAAAACACAACCATAACCACAAAGCTTTCTAATTTTTCATCAAATTTCTTGCTGACAGTTCAAGCAAACTTTTCTTTTTTGACAAACCCCAGCAAAACAGAACTATAGAAAAAGAACTTTGAGAACATAGATGCCTTCTAGGGGAAAGGATGCTCTTTTTTAGTAGCAAAGAAAACACTTTGGCAAATAATCACAGGTGTTCCTGCATCAGATTTTAGGAATTAAAGTCTCAAAGGTTGTATGCAAGAAAGCTCCCAAAAGCTAAACACATTTCCTATCATTCTCTAAACTACTCTGTATTATCACATAAAGGACCTCAAGGAAAGAAAAAGTTAATACTCTACTTTCTTTACCTTGTAGGCTTTTTTAATTTCTATCAAAAATGAGAGATTATATATCACATTTTGTTACAAGAAAGCTGTACATTTAGTGTCACTAAATGAATTTGCAACCAGGTTGGCTAAAACAGATCATCTGATTTCTGTTGCACTTTTTCTGCAATTCTTTTTCCCAAAGCTCAGCTCACTGACGTTTTCACCAACGAATATGTTAATCACAATTGCACATACTTTTGGGCTTAAGCAGTGCTTACGTGATAAAGGGGAAAAAGAACAAAATGTAAACTAGGAGTGGCCTTCATTTTTTCTATTAATAAATAATAAGGCAATAAACAGAAATAAATGATGGCCCTTTTGAAAAATACTTAAAATTTCTTTAAAAAAATCATACAGATTAATGAACTCTTTCCCATTAAAATTACTGTTCTCTTTATCTATATCCTAATTTAACAAACGGTGTTTAAAAGTAATTATGAGTAACTGTGCAAAGTTAATCTTCATTGCCTGTTCATATAATGTGACAAAATTACGGTATTAGCTGGTAATGGTAGCAATATGCTCCGTAATGACTGTAGAGTACATTCTAATTTGTTTATACTTAAATGAAAATTTCAGAGAAGCCCTACGTACATTGTTATGGAAATGTAATTGCTTCAGTTTTGTGCATAATGTTGGTCACTGAGTAGCTGCAGAGAAGACAGCTCTAAACCTCTCCTTATAATTTCCTTTTGTAAAGGACCTACAGGCTGGGCTGACTTAACCCATGAATCTCAGGTGCTCTAATAGGAACAGGACACAGACCTCACTTTAAGATTCCACTTAAAGAAGCAGCTTTTCCGTGATTGATGGTGCAGTGCCATTGCTGGGGAATTACTCTGACCTAAAACTTTTAGACCAGAACTCATACCGACAAATCTTCATTTAAGAATTCAAGAATAATGACATTAAGCAAGGGATGGCTTTACTAATAGAGATAAAATAGTCTTTTAGCTGGTAACGTCATGCTTTTACAGCATAAGTTAGTACTATTATGGCAATAAGTGCTGTGACAAACCACTAGAAAATAAAATCAGGATTGTGAAATTGCACCAATGATTGTTTGAAAGTTCTTAGAAAGTAAAAGAATACTACAGCTTTTTTTTGGAATCAATATGAAGCTGTATTTCCAAAAAATTTCTACAGGTAGTTAAAAAGCAGAACAAAGACATTCTTTAAGACAGACTATAAACGAGTAGTGTTCAATGGAACCAGATTAAATAGTTATAGAACATTGTTTCTATTCTATGAATTTTTTTAAATAAGGGCATAGTACCTTTAAATGGCACTTAAGCATAGTGACAAAAATAATATAACTGCACTAATTTGAACACAGCAAATTATAATTTAATCTCATACTTATTTACAGTAATCAGACTGTAATCAGTTACCTTATGTTTGAAATAAATTTATGCAACATTACTCCAGATTAAGGCATAGCAAACTGTCTGGCTTTATTTGTTTTGTTGCTTTTGTTGCACTGTGTCCAAAACTAATGTGAAAAGGATTTCTACACGTACCTGTCAACTCCAAAAAGCCAAAATATTTCAAGAAGTAAGAGCTGCAGACTTGTTACTTCTGACAGAAAGACCATTTCTGGCTAAGATACATATCTGTTCTTATTTTAATCTAGACTTTTGTTTAGAAGCTAATAAACTGATTGACACACAAATTTTATTGCTGACTCTACAATGTGACAGCCATGATTGTCAAGAAAAGTGGTTTTTTAAAAATATTTCCTGTTGTGTAGACTTAATTAGAGGCAATTGTGAGAATGAAAAAGGGTTCAAAATCAGAAAAAGCAAGAATTATATTACTCTGGGCAAAGTGATAGCATTATCCATGTGTGCAAGGGCAACACAGGAATCGTAAGTAGAGAAAATAAATAGCATGAACTGTAGTGTGTCTTGCCGAGCACAATAGCAGCCTATTTGGCTCTTGACCTCTTACTGTAGTGTGTAATGCATATATTGTTGCTGCAGCCTTACATCTTTGGTTAAGCTGGTTGGTTAGAGTAAACTAGGAAAAATGTACTTGCCCAGAGAGTTTTTTCAGCCTGAAGAGATCCCTAAAATTATGCATGCAGCTGAACTTAAATTTGCACAAATATTTGAAGACTTAGAATACAAAAAAAAAAAAAAAAAAAAACAAAAAAAAAAAAAAGGAAAGTTGTTCAGAAAAGTCTGAGAAAATATTTCTATGGTTATCATCCTCTGACAACTATTTGCTATCACATCTAATGTGAATCAACTTTGGTAATGTCTCCAGAGATGAGATGTAACAGCGTAGGCAAATCCTTGGTTACCCTAGGGACACTTAGATGAAGGCAGTCCAGGAAATGAAGCTCAACTGGAAAACAAAGTTTCAAGCAAAGGAGAGTTGGCAATAATACCCTGAGTAATTCTAACTAAATTCACGGGAGATGGGAACAGTTAATGTTTAGGTTTCAGGTAGTAAAGTATTGCTCACCAGCAATTCCTTAAGTTTTTCTTACTTTCACAGGAACGTGGAAGGCAGCTGTTGTGTAGTGATATGCAACCTTTGCATAGTTGGGTCATGTAAAAAAAAATAACATTTTCACATCCGTGAAAATAGTATTCTGTCTCTTATAGTTCTTAGGAAGTGGGAAAATAAAAAAAAAGGAATAAAATGACCCAAAGTCAATAATGTTATATTCATTACCAAAACATATATGAAAAATATTAAATATTTCTTTGTATGTTTTTCGGAGAATATGAGCTGCAACCTCTTCTTTCACAGAGAATTCTGTGTTCAAATTATGTGCATTTCCTTCTGCTGCGATATCCGAGAATAGATACTTGCCTAATCCAATTCATGCCAACATAGCCAGAGAAGATAACATCTATTTATAGTCGGACCACAAAATCAGATAATGAAAAGTCTACCTGAAAATCACTGAAAATCAAAATAATAAGGGCACAGAAGTACAGTAGGGAAGGAGCTAGGATGAGGGAAAGAGAAATAGCAATCTGCCTCCCAACACTTGTCAGCATTGTGCAAAGTAGGAGGGGTGAAAAGAAACTCTTGTTCTTTGGGGGAAAAAAAAGATTTTATATTTAGTTTTCATTGCCACATACATCATTTGACACATAACTAAATTCTACTGAAATAACACGTTTTTGTATTTCTTATTATCTGTTCTACATCAAATAATCTGTTTTAGCTTCCTTCTTTAGAATTTGAAATTGATTCCTTTTATTTTTTTTCTTAGTTCTAATCTGTATAATGATGTCAGATGAGGTCTAGTTTATCACAAGACTACTTTAAATCCTAAATGAAAAAAGCACAAACTATATTGATATCATTTGTTGATAGCTTAAATAAAGATTTTGTAAACTCTTTAATGTGGAGTATATGTCTGCACAATAAGTTTAGGTGAAATACAACTACAGCTCTCAGTTGAGAACTACCCAATGCTTTAGAAAATGTTAGCAGAAAATCCATGAACTTGCATACTTTTTCTTTGGTGCTACAAATCAAAACCGTATTAATCTTTACTTTTCACACTGTATTTTGTCACCAAGACTGTTGGGATTCAAAAAGTGGTTGGACAACGCCCTCAGAGGGTTTTAATTTTGGGTGGTCCCATGTGGAGCCAGAAGCT
>PPHD01020092.1:0-13805 GCA_002909625.1 Bambusicola thoracicus
TCTAACCCAACATAAACTCCAGTTGCTTCTATGGAGTTGTCTGGGGTGAGAAATACAAGCAGAGCACAAGTAACCAGATCTAATGGCTGAGGCATAGGTAGGAGGGAAACTCAGGTAGAACAGAGCAGGCTGGTGCCATTAGGATCACTGAAGACAGGAGTCTGTGAAGCCACGGGTGGTACCAAACCAGAGTGAAGTAATATCATGATCAGAGGCTGGTCCGAAGATTCTGTAGCCTATGCCATGTGGCATTCTCTGGGACGAAGAGTAAAGACAGGGGTAAAGAGGTTCGTGTTGGTCAAGGTTCTGTAAACTGTAGGTCCTGCAGGCTACTGGTGGTAGCAGAGAGGAATAGCTGAGACTGCTTCACACACCTTGTGGTGGACAAGTCAACAGCCAGTCTTGACCTCATTTAGTTCCTCATCACTTTGGCCAGATTTATTCTTAGTCTTCTGGGGATCTAAGTGCTGTCAGCTTGCCAGCAGCGAGGACTGCAGCTCAAACACAGCCTGTTAGGGATGGACACACAGCCATCATGAGGACTGAGAGCACAGATACCTCAAAGATAGATGAATAGCTCGTAGATGGCTGGATAGACTTTATGAGACAGAAAGTCTAGAGTAGATGATTCATGAAGAGATTACTGATAATGCCATAAGCTTTACTATTGTATGTTGGCTTCTGATAGCAGTCATTATAAGATGGATAGAAGAAATAAACCATGAAATACAGTGTCTCCATCTGGGATGTGCTTCAAGTAGGATCTGGCTGCTGTGAGTTTCTTTGGAGTAATACCACAGCTTCTGTGGAAATAATACACTGCTTTTCTTACTTTCTCTTTGATCTAGGGGACATCATTTTGACAGTGTCACCTCTGGTATCTCCTCATGTGTATGGTAATGTGATTTCGATCTGTACTCGTCGAGGGTTTGCTCTGCAAGGAATCAGACAGCTGCAGCTTTCACACAAGCAAGCCATTGTGCTGAGCATGACAACAAGTCAGGTACCGGCCACAGCGCACCACTCGGTTGTATAACTTGGGTTCACGTTTCTGAAACTTACTACATTGTAAGTTTATGGATGTGTGAGCTGACACTCCTTTAGCAAGTGTTTTCGGGGATGCTCAGCATCTCTTTACTACACAACAGCAGTTGTGTTCTCTGTATTCCTGTGAGTGGTGTACTGGTTACTTTCAGTGCTGATGGTTTGGTTTTTTTTGTTAGTAAGAAAATCCCACTAGGCTAAGCCTCTCATTGAACCTAAGCATAAACAGGCTTGCTTCTACTAAAGCAAACATTAATTTTGCCATTGATCTCAAAGTAAGAAAGAACAGACAGTAACCTCATAAATGAAACTAACAATTTCTGATCTACAAACCTGTATTCAGGAGAACAATCTTTGTCTAACAGACTGATGTATGATTATGTACTTCACAGTCCCTCTGGGTCTGCTTACGGCCTGTCAGCATGAAGTAGTCCCCTAATTTAATGCATTCAGATGGCTTGCAAGAAGAGCTTTCCTATTGTTGAAAATAACCTTTTTCTTTCTCTCAAGCTCTGTGTAACACGATAGATTTGAGTTGAGTTAGAGTGAAGCTGGCATTTTGACATGTCAACCTAAGGAAATAAATGATCATAAATGCAAAAGCACAGTTGGACTTGTATGTACAAGAAGTCCAGTTCTGTACTTATTACACAGTACGTCACCCAGGAATCCTATGACACTTTGTCTTACAAAGGGCTGTGTTCCTTTACTTCAAATGTTCATGCTTAGAGTTGTTTCCTACATTAATAAGGAAATGTATCATTCTGCAAATTAAACTGTGCACAAAGCCCCTCTTTTCTGCTTGTTCTCCAATCAGTCATGAGGAAGAACGCTTTCCATGCCCATAATAACTTGTGGAATAAAAGTAATGCCTACTTATGGAATACTACAGCAAAAATGGGCAGATATCTGGGGCATGCTCCTAAATGGTCGTTCCAGAAGTTAGCAGTAGCATAAATTATTGCTTTAATGCATTATCTGGTGCTAAGTGTTTCAGGACTTGGGGCTCAAGATCATTTTTGAATGAGTAGTTTAGAATACTACCACATATCCTCTGCATTTATAACTGTTGTGGTTTTCAACCAGCCCAGCAAAACATTTTATATTAAATCTTTTCATGAGATTGAAGTTAAATTCCTCTGCATCATGAAGAGATGACAAATGAACACCTAGTTAATGGAAGTAAATGTGGTTCAGCTGGTGTACTGTATCTTCTCATGCTATCATAACTGAACTATTTGCTTGAGCCCTGTAGTGATTAAATCTGGATTTAGTAGTCTAATCTGGTCCTTGTTATTTCAGAGTGCTGTATTTTGCCCTGGAAAGACTTCTAGTCTACCTGAGAACAGCCCTGTAAGAAGAGAGCTTTCTGCTGAATCACGTGAGCACTGTCTTGTCTTGTTGCTGAGAAAGGAGGATGCGAGTCATCATATTCTTGCATTGGTCAAAGGTAATGCTTTCACTTCTCAAAAACCTCAGCAAAGAAGGTTTGCATTTCAGAGCATTTGAGCTAAAGGTTAAAAGCCTTGCCAAATATGTTACGTTGTGGGAAGATTTACTGAGGATATTGGGGCCTGATAGTTCTGCTGTCTGAATCTCCAGGCCCATTTTTGTAGATCAGCCACTTCTACATACCCTACAGAGCAGACTGATCTTTGTTAGTTATTAGATCTTAAGCACTGAAATCCTTCTGAGTTTAGAATCGTAGAATAATTTATGTTGGAGGGGATGACAGAAGGTCAGTCACCCAATGTCCTGTTCAGCACAGCCTCAGCAATGAATTCAGACCAGGATGCTCAAGGATTTGTGCAGTCAAGGCTTGAGAATCTGTAAGGGCAGAGGTCCCAGCTTCTCTCTTGGTCCTCTCTTCCAATGCTTTACTATCCACATACAGAACTGTTTTTTCCCTTTATATCAAAGTGGAACCTCCTCTTTGAATTCGTGACCCTTGTCTCTTGGCTTCCCACTATAAACCTTTGTAGTGGGCTTGGCTTCCTGTTTTATCTATACCCTTCTTTTAGGTATTATTACTTCCCAGAGAAGTAGGCTACCAAAAATATATGTCACTGAGCCTGAGGATATCATAGAATCCTATCAACCTCAGCCCAGAGTTCTGCATGCTTGTGACTTCCAAGCATCTGAACTGCAACCTATTTTATATGTAGAGACTGCCAAAAGAACAGACAAGTAGCTGCCCCAAATCCTCTTAGTTGATTCAAACTCTGTTCTGATTCTCTGATTCAGGAAGAGAGTTATTTAGTTTTCTTAAGGATAAACTGACATTGGCCTTAAGCAGGGAAAATTACAAGCAGCAGCAGTGATCCGCACAGAACAGAGAACCCTGAGCTGCTTGCTTCCTCCTGCCCTGGCAGTGGGCAAATTGCCTGCAGCAGGCAGAACAGTCCATTCTAGCGGCTGTTTTTCCACAACCTGCCCTTTGGATAAGTGGGTCACTGTAGCCTGAACTATTCCAGAACAGCTGCTGACCCCTCTGTTACACCACGGCAGCTTGCTCCTGAAGCAGGCATTCATCCATTGCCTTTTACCTCTTCTAATCCATCCACAATAGAAAAGAGCATTTAAAGTTTATTTGGGGGAAAAAAAAAAAAAAGACAGTTTCAAAAAGTCCTTTTTCTCCAAAGACTATCACAGTATGTTCTGGAAACGTGTTTAGACACCATGGATTAATCATGGTGGACTAATTACAGCACCATGTCTCCTACTGCCTGCATACCCAAAGAAAGTTGCTCACTAAAGAAAAATAGCTTCTGCTTTTTCCCTCAAAGAGTGCTGCAGGTGACATTCAAAGTGCTTGTTTTGCACAGCAAAATTTGCACTAGAAATATCTATGTGGACACTGGGACAAAAAAATATTCAGGAAGGGTAAAATGTTTGCTCTCATTGCAGAGAGCTGTCTTTTTTTTTTTTTTTTTTTTTTTTCCTTTTTAGGGAGATTTTGCAAATGCCTCTTTTGTGCCCTCTTTGATTGCTTCAGAAGTGATCCAGAGAACTAGCTTATTCCATATTCCATATATTGAAAGAGGAAAGTTGTTCTTGCCACATAAGCTTTGGTTTAGCTTCTGGGGAGTATAGAACAGCACTAGGAATTGAGTAGGGTCAAAACGATACGAAGCAGTTTTGTATTTTTAATCAATAGCCCCCTGATAAGCAGTCACTTCTTTGATGTTCACCACTGTTCAATCTTCAAAGCAAAGAAAACTTCAACAGTCGTTTTTGAAATGGAGAAGAAAGATAGGTGCCTATAGAAAACATTTCTGTATTGAGAGTCAATACCACCAATTTTTGACCAAGCTTTCCTTTGCTAAGTTTGAACAGGCAGGAGATAATACTCTAGGATATGTTATGGGCAGTTACAGAATCACAGCGTGGTTTTGGCTGGAAGGGATCTTAAAGACCATTCAGTTCCAACCCCTGCCATGGGCAGGGATACCCACTCTCCAGCTCAGGCTGCCCAGGGCCTCATCCATGGCTTTGGGTACCTCCAGGGATGGGGCACCCCCAGCTTTCTGGGAGGCAGTGTCAGGGTCTCACTACCCTCCGGGTAAAGAATTTTCTCCTAATATCTAACTTAAATCTCCCTTCTTCTAGTTTGAAGCTACTACCCCTTGTCATAGCTCTACAATTTCTGATAGAGTCCCTCTCCAGCTTTCTAGTAGGACCCATTTAAGTACTGGAGGGTAGCCTCCTTCAGGTGCTGGAAGGAAGTTTCATTTATTTTTACCATCTGAATTTTAAAAAGCAGGTAGTTAGTTGTCAATGGAACAAGCTCAAATCTGCATCAGTGCCACGTTTGGCATCTGAGCTTTGTCATCAATGTCTACTGCTAATAATCCATTTTCCATGCTATGCTGCAGGAAATTGTTGACAGGCTTGTAGAGTGGAAAGCAAAGATATATGCAAAACAACTTTAAAAGTAACAATTCTTAAAAAAACGTCTGAAATATTATTGTAAAACACAACCAATTGTTGTGAAATTGCACTCTATGCCAGCATATTAGTACACAGCCTGTGCATAACCTGGCCCTTTGGGAAAGAATGGGAGTGATGACTGTTAGTTTTCAGCACTTAGTGTTTGTAGAAGTGGAGTTAAGATATTTTCCAGACTGGGATTTACATCTATTAACCTTACAGTGGCTCTCTGGCCTCATAGTGCTGTGTAGGATGCAGAATATTGGCCTTGCCACTGAGACTGAGGGTCTGGACTCAAACAGTGGGTTCAGAATTAGTGTTATCCCTTCTTATGGGCAACAACTTGCTTAGCACACCTATGGCAATTCAGGAGTTGTGTAGGATCTTCTGTGTGTGCATTTCATATCTCAGTCCACTGTTTGTAGCTGAAACAAATGGAGTCCTGGTCAGAAGGCAGAGGTGTCTCCAGTGTTCAACAGCCCCCTTCCTGACCATATCTGGTTATGGGTTGGAGAAGACAGAATGATAAATTGCTTTTTATGAGGCAAGTTCAGTGTGACCCCACATAGGTGTCTCTGTATTGGGTCTGTGGTCAGATGAAACAAAATACTTGATAAGAAGTGTGGTTTTCATGTCAGACTACATTACAGAGCTTTGTGTTCCTCACACACTCTTGTTTTGTGCACAGGACTGATGAATGAACTGGCAAAGCAAGGCCTCCTTGGTAATGGGCAGACCAACCTGCCTGCTACAGCTGGGCTGGACCCCTCCATGTACTTCCATGTGGCTTCTTACACTGAGAACTTGCTGCAGATGCTGGGTAGGTAAAGGCTATGGGAATGCATTGTTCTATCTCTTGTAAGGTCTGACAACTTTTATCAGAGGATTTCCCTGATTAAGAACATTAGGAGTATGCTAATTGTCTACTGGAACACTAGATGAGTTCTATGTCCTTCAGTTGTAAAAGCTCTCATTGAATGTCTTCTACTTCTTCAAAGTGAATGGAAGAATCCATAGAAAAGCAATATGGAAATAGCTTTAAAGTAGATTAAATAATTTATTTTTACTTACATTTATATTAAATATGACCTGACAGCAACCAGTGAAGAAGCCTTAAAATTGCCAGAATTAAAAGAATCCTACCAATATGTATTTACTGACATAGTTTCAAAGAGAAGTCAAAATATTAAAATGAGAGAAATCACTCATTCAGCGTGTGGAACTAGGATGTGCTGGAGTGATGCACGTAGGCAGCTGTAATTCCTTCTGCAGTTGCAGAGAAGGCACTTTTTCTCTTTAGCCTGAAGTCCTTAATTTCAATGTATACACTTGAATTCACGTCAGTAACTCATTCATTCAAAGCTGGAAAATTGGTAAGGCTTGCGGAAAAGCAAGTAAACTTGTTACAAACTTATGACTCAAATGTGTTGGAGAGTCCTAGAACTACTTGTTCTATATGCTTGGACGTTACAGTAATCAGAAGTTTATTTTACTAACTACAGGTAATGCTACTTATGTTCCACTCTTCTAGAGGAGAATTTTTTCCTTACATCCAACCTGAACCCCAAATGGCACAACTTGGAACCATTCCCTCTAGTCTTACCTCTCTCCAAAACCAAATTCACGTAAACCGTGAGGGGAAGAAAAGATAAATCCAGTGCATGTCATTCACTATTTGCTTTCATTATGAAATGCTAAGATGTGGGAATAATGAAGTACATGGGCGTTAGTCTGTACGTTTGCTTAAATATTCATGCACTTGAAACAGTATGGAATCAAGCACAGTTTTCTTATGGGACTGGGAATTCTGCAGGCTGTGTTGCTCCTGATAGGACAATAGATACGTGCATAATACAGTGTCTCCTACTTCTGTCCTCAGTTTCATGCTGTGTGATCTCCTAGAACACAAAATGAAGTGTCAATTTAATGTGAAGCCAAGCCTTAGTTATCAATCCGAAATTTATGCCTTAAATCATTTTGCTATAGATCTATCAGGTCTGTTTAACAGTGTGAATAAGGACATCAAAATTAGGGTTTGTGTGTATTTGCTTTACATGCCAAAAACAATTCCAGTTAAGGAGTGTGACTAATTAGTGGGGATTTGCTGTGATTCTGCTCCTCACATGTGTTTCTTTTTCCAGCTGTGCTGAGCTGCAGCATCACAGTGAGGCACTGCCTAATAGAGAATTAAGTCAGTTCCTTCTTGCTAAACAGGAGTGGATGTTTGTTTACGGGCAGTAACTATGTTTATTTGGATGATGTCTCTGGACAGGAGGAAGCTTCAGTGCAGTTCCAGACCCGTGTAACATTCCTCTGGATTTTTTCTGCAACCGAATATTTGCTTCCGATCCTGAAATGGAGCAAGTAGTCCTGCTGACACTGGTTGGGTTGGATGCTATCAACAGTGCTGGAGAGCTCCTTTGCCAGATCCTTCTTCCTGGGAGCAATAATCCGTCTCAAAACTCAGGTGACTGCAGGCAGCTCTTGGGGAGGACTGTAGAAGTTGGTCAGGAAAGTTGAGTCTCTCTGGCTGCTTTTAATCACAGCCAGAAAGCTATGAAAAAAGGGATAAATGGGAACTCGAACAAATGAATTCTTTATTTCCCTGCCTGAAGTGTTGAAGAAGAATTTGTCATGGCTAGTTAGTGGGCAAGGCCACTTTCCATTTGACAGAGGCAGACATTTTCTTCAGAGAGGGTCAAAATAGTTCAAATGTGTGCTAAGCCTTTTATGTTTTCCCTGTCTTCTAAGCAGCGAGAGATAAAGCAGCTGTGCAGGGAAGGCACAGCAACAGGAATTCGGAAGTCACAAATTCTATTATTCCTGGTCCACCGACATCCTTTGTGATCAGAAGCAAGACAGCACACCTCTTAATGCTTCACTTCCTCATGTACAGGAGGAATAATGACATTGTCCCATGCATTAAATGCTTACAAATGATGAGTGCTGTCAGGTGCTAACAAGATGAAGATTGTATGTAATTTCATGATGCAGATTGTATTAGTGTGCAATAATGCAGTTGCTGCCCTAATAAGGGGTGGAAGTCTGGCATACTGTCTGTTGTCTTATTCTTTGTCCTATTCTCTTGAAGTGGGACTATTTAGTGAGTTCTATATCACAGTAGGCAAAGAGGAGATTCCAGCTGACAGAAACTTCCAGCAACCTGAACTCATGGATTGAGCCTCTAAATATCATAGAATCATAGAACTGTTTGAGTTGGAAGGGATTGCTAAAGGCTGTCTGGTCCAACTCCCTGCAGTGAACAGGGTCACCTACAGCTCTGTCAGGAGCTCAGTGCGTAGTCCAGCTTGACCTTTAATATCTCCAAGGATGGGCACTCACCACCTCTCTGAACAGACTGTTCCACTGTTTTACTACCATTATCACACAAAATCTTGTCCTCTTTCATCCAATCTAAACCTCCTTTGTTTTAAATGTCTTGTTGCATTGGAAATAAGACCACTTTACAAACAATGTTAAGTTGCTCTAGAGACAAATGAACATTAAATTGTGGTTTGTTATTATTTTTTCCAGATTATTTCTGTATCTGCATTACAGTCTATTTTGGGTCCAACAGGGAGTGAAGTCAAAGCAACTCTGAGACTTCTAGTCTAACAAGTTAGAACACTTGTCTCCAAAAATACTATGACTTTTCTGAAACATGCTGTCAACTGATACTAAAAATATTTCCTTTCACTTGCAGAAGGACCTGATTCAGGGTTTGAGCTCCTAGGCCTCAAGTGGTTGCCCCATCTCACTCGACGTCAGGCAAAAGAAATAACCCCTTTTGAGGTTGGAGATGCTTCCTGGCAAAGAAGCCTTGATACACTAATGTCTAATCCAGTCCTTGTGTGTGCGTTACGGCGGATCAATGCCTTCCAAGTCCTTGAAGATGCATTAAAGAGATTAACACGGTGCAGGGAGCTAAGTGAAAGTGACAGTGCTCTGCAGAGAGTAATGGCCTTGACCCCTGAGGTAACATTCAGACAAGCCATCCTTTTCTTCACAGAGAAGGATCTTGTATCAGGTAAGCCATGCTTCTATTGTTTACAATGTTCTTAGATACAGGGTGTATGGGAATTTATTGAACTTGGATGGATAAATCCTTTTCTGTGTTTTGTTTTGTTTTTTTTTTCTAAGGCACAGAAAACCTTAATGTTTGGGTTTAAATTATTCACTTGGCTACATGATCAGGGATATTAAATCTGCAGGAGCCAGTTGAGGTCATCTGCAGGTTGGCCTATTAATATAACGCATGGCCTGGTTTCCTTTCTGAAGATTTCAAGGTGCTCAAATGCTTAACAGACATCAAAACAGTTACCAGGCCCAGTAAATAATATTCTATATGCTTTCTCTCTGTACATAAGAGTGAATCTGGGAAATAAAGGCCATGATCTATCCCACCTATATGTGGGCATGTCATTGTGATGCTTTGACTTCTTCATTCTAGATGCCCTGAGCTTGCCCTGTACTCAGGGAGATGAAGGTGCTTACAATCTGCAAGAGCTGAAGAAAGCAGATTTTCTTGTATTTCTTTTTATGTTGGAACAGAGTGAACAGTTCATGAGGAATGGAGACCTCTGTTGTCAAAACTTCTCAGACTTCAGTGATATATGCTAGTATTGATCTTTCAGCACTGAAAACTTTCTAGTTTCCTCCTGTGCCAAGAAATGTGTAGCCCACACCTCTTTAAATCACTGTGCAGACTGAGATGTTATTCATATTGGATACTTTTGACTGGCAGTGTATGAGCTCCCACTGTTTTCTTCTAATGTGGAATACACTGAACTGTCACCTAAGCTCTTGGGGAAGCTTCGCTCCTTACACCTGAAGATAGATAATTCTGAACCTGATGATTTCTGATTGGTCAGACACATAAATAAATGAAGACTGTGATAACACCACATATCAACTGAGAATGAATGGTGGAGTTTCGTAACTGCATTCATGCTTTGTAATTTATAGTAGTTCTCCTACCTTTTTCTGAGGAAGAAAGGTCCTTTGTTGTCAAGACAAAGTTAGATGCTTGTGTCAAACATGCTGTACTTGTGCAGTGCAGAATAACAAACTGGCTTTGCTGAACAGAAAGAAGAAAATGTGGTGGTGTCAGGAAAAAAGTACTCATTCTAGTATCACAAAAGTCAGATCTGCCAGTGAACTATGTGGGTGTTTTTTGTGAGTTGGGAGAGCAGGAAGAGGAAGCCTTCAAAACTGAATGCAACAGACATCCCAAATTACTGCATAAAACTGTAAGACCGTGTGTACTGCTATCCTTTACTGAGGTTATCTTGACACCAGAAGGCAGGATAAGAAATTCAGAACTGTGAGATCAGTTTATTGAGGGGAAACAACAATCACAACATCACCTTTCCCACCACGGCACAGCCATGTCTTTTAACTATGACTTTAGCACTGTGCACTATCACTTCTATAAGATCACTACATTTTTCCTCCTGTTTATGTTGCTGTGGGAGTAATGTAACGGTCTTTGTGCTAGAGAACAGCTCTTCAGCATTTTGTAGCTACTGAAAGGTCTGCCATTTCCCATGCTAAACAAGACTACTTTCCTTAGTCACCACCTCCAAAACGGTAAAGGTTCTTCATCTGTGAACCCACAAAATCACATCTTCCTTTTACAGATCCAGAACACCGCCCTACTGCCAAATACCTGCCACCGCCTGGCAAGACATCCAGGGCTGCAGGTAAGCTCAGAAGTATGCACCAGTTGCCTCTTGAATAATAAAAAAAAAAAAAAACACCCTATTTTATACTCTTAAAACAGATGGAAGAAACAGTATAACTATGTCCTCTGTCAGGGTCATCAAAATGGAATGGTAAACCTTTGGTTAGACATCACTGTCCTGGGCAATTAGGAAATAAAAGTTGCATAACCCCACTTGATACTGGGGGGTGGTAGTACTGTTGCCAGAATCACCTTTATTCTGCAGTTCTTTGTGAGCCTTGGCCACCTACTTGTGGCTGGTTAGTCACAATCCCCAAAAGAATGGGGATTGATTTGTTTGGCAAACAAATTGTTTTTCTACTATCTACCTTGCACATCTCACTGGTTAAATTTGCCAGTAAGGATCAATGGGAAAGGAAGTCTAGGATTCTCAATTCACATGTACCTTAAATTTCCCTCATCTCTTCGGGCCACTTGCAGGTTTATCATTAGACTGAAGGAAACATTCTTATATGGGTTTTATTTATGCCTAACTCCTTTTATGCTGCTTTGCTCTCATGAGGAACCCCTGAAGTCGACCATTCCTGTCTAGGGAATATCACTGAGGTTTCATCAGCATTGGTGGGGAGAGAACTGAATCGTAGGTCTGTGCTACTTAAGTGTATTTCAGAACACACAGCCCTTCTTTGCTTCCAAGGGCACAGCTGGGGAGGGAAAACAAAGCAGTCCTGGGTTTCATGGCAGCTTCCAACTTAATTGTGAAAAACTGGGAGCATGAAGGTGGCTTATAACCATTTTAGCCACTCCCTGAAATGGTGACTGAGAAAGAACACAAAACGTAACTGAGAGTCAACGTAATTCAGTACTTGCAGTCCTTTTCAGTACATGCACATGCAATTGGGTTCTCTGGTGAGGTGGTAAGCACTACATCTCCCAGGGCGTCCCAATACAAATAGGTTCCCACCATGTCTGAAATCAAGCCATGCATTTCCTGGTATCACATCTTGAAATGAGTGTGTCATAGCAGTGCTAGCTGCATTATGTAGAGATAGTGGCACTGTTCTCAATTTACTATCCCAGAATGTCCATATATATACTTACCCACATCTATCTGCTTTTCTTGCTTAGTGGAAGAGACCCAGAGATGTCGTGCAGAATCACTGTTTGCCTACTTGCATGCAGGTGAGAGAAGAGCAAATTGAGAAATGTGGTTGGATGTTGTGAACCTAACTCATGTAGAAGTACCAGCCAGAAATAAGTGGAAGGATTTTACCAACGTTTTCCTTGGGCTTGAATGCTGACAGTGATTTGCATTCTCTGTTCTAAACATGACAGGAGATCTGGTATTTGCTTCTCTTCAGTTGACACTATTTTAAGCCACGCTCACATATAAAGTGTTTTTATATAAATAGTATATAAAATAAATACAGTACTGTGACTCAGTTACATCATCAAATCAAAACTCATGTAAATAACTGTGGGGAGAGCTGTGGAGTCATTGGCCGTAGGAAAGGATCTATAAATATTGTCTGTATGTAACAAACACCAGGAAGACTGGGCAAGTCCAGGAAGGCCGCAGAACAGCCGGAACCGGAGGTGGATGTGTCTGATGGCTGCCAAGCAGGCCTTCCTGGCAGCACATAGTGAGCAGGGGCTGTTCCTTGGTAGGTAGTGGTGTGCTGGTGAACTCTGGCACCTACAGTCACTGGGGAGAGAAAACCACCTCTGGTTAAGGAGGTGTGTCCCACCTTGGTTTAGGCTCTTGTCTCTGAGCAGACCAAGGTGGCACAGGGGGATAAGGAGATCCCCTCCCGGGGTGTCTCAAGTAACATAACTATGCAGCATGCAGTGATTCACACACCGCAGGAATGAGGAAGCTTGCCCAGAAACACAGCAGATGGTGGGGAAAGCAGCATGAGGGCGATGCACATTGATGTGAGCGCCTGTCGTTGATATTGTATGCGAGCAGCTGAGTGGATCCGAGTGCCTCACTTCTGCACTTGCAGGCCGTTGCTATGGCATTTACATCTTTCCGTTCAAGAAATCCGTGGAAATAAAACCATCAGCTCTTCACTAGGAGGGCTTTGTGCAGGATAAGGGTTGAGTTTTCGTGCTAAATGGGGTCAGCATCCTGGCTTTTTATTTTTGATCCAGTATTTCTCTGTCACTGAATTGCCAACATGCCTCTTGCTAACTGAAAATATCCATACGCACCAAATTTTATGCAGCACTGTTGATGCTTGATTGCATGAACATCTGTATAATTAGTAATGGGGTGTAAAGGAAACATAAAATGGCGCTTTATGTACACAAACAGATCATCATGCATCAGTTTTAGCAGCTTGCAATACTATTACCTCATGTTTCATCTAATTGACATGGGTAGGAACTGGCAGTTAGTGGGTCCTGGCTGACTGCTCCCAGCACTGTGTAAATCTTTGAGGGTGCTGTCAAGACAAAACCTTATCTACAGTCCAGTAAGGTAGGGGCTTAGATTTAATGCAGTACTTCAGATTAGCAAGGCTAATAATTGGAAAACGCTATCATTTAAAGGTGAGATTAGGTGTTTTCTGCCCTGGGAGAGGTTTGGTACCACTAGACAGTAAAACTATCGTGGTCCCTTTCCTTCTGCTTCTCCAGCAGCTCTGCTGGGGACATTTTATCAAAAGCCAAAACTTTTTGCTGAAATGTCAATTTTAGTAGACGTGATCCCACTTATTATAAGGGTTACAGCATCAGCTGGGTTCTCTCACACTTGCTAATGCCTCTCTGGAATGTAGCTCTAATAGGGAGGTGTGGAACTCTGAGAAATAAAACCATGAGAAATAAGAATGAAATAGCTGCCTGAAGGATTTCATTATAGAATCATAGAATTGCTCAGGTTAGAAAAGACCTTTAAAGATCATCAAGTCCAACTGCAACCCAACCGTACTACCCTAACCCTAACAGCCCTCTGCTAAATCATGGCCCTGAGCAGCGCGTTCAAATGGTTTTTAAACACATCCAGGGATGGTGAATTTCACGTGAAGAGCATTTTGTCCTGCTTAAAACGTTCACACAGTATAAAGGATGGAGTCTCATGCTGCAGACCTGCCAGGTAAAACTTTTGGACTTGTGGAGGAGGCTTCCTGGAAAAAGATCTACAAGC
>PPHD01020093.1:0-13805 GCA_002909625.1 Bambusicola thoracicus
TAAAAATTCAAGACTATACATGAAGTCTAAATCAATTTCAGAGCAAATACCTCTGGATTTAATCAGTATTCATTCCCTACAATACTGTGAAAGATCTTCCTATACATCATTTCTCAAAATTGACAGCAATAACTGAGTTGAAATCTGGAGTTGGAACCTTGAACATCTCAGCTAATGGATTTGTGCTCTGTTTCTCAGTGTTCTGATCTTTCATGTTAGGTCTATTCAGATATCTACTAAAAATCTGAGAAATACACCTTGGAGTAGAATTAAGTAGTATGTGGATTAAGACTGGAAGCACCTGCAGACCCACTATATTACTGCAGTGCAGATCATTCAGTTCAGTGAAGTGCTGCATTGTGTTTGTCTGAGTCTCCAAATCTGATGGAAACCTTCTCACATCTAAGACTAGGACACAAGAACACTTCCTCTCTTAGAAGAGGAAATCTTTACAGAGTACCATTCTATCCTATCTGTTTAATGGTAAATGCTAATCTTTCTCTGTTGCCAGATAGAATCTATGATGAAGGAGTACTTTTTTCCATATTAGGCAACATTCTTGGCTAACAGAGCAGCACATTTCAGTATTTTATAAATAATTTATGAAACTCTTTTAAGACTGTTTGTAGGAGATATTCACCTTCTCCCTGACTTCATTCTAAAGCTCATTCATCTTAAAGGAGAGAGGCACGCTGTCCTGCCTTATATTTTTTTTTCTTAAAATCTAATCAGTTCTGCTGTTGATCTAAGAATGCCTTGCTACTGAAGTAGCAAACTGGTTAAAAATGTGAAAATTCACTATTTGTGTTTACTAGCTCAGTCAGAGACCGAAAAGAAAATGTACTGACTAGTATTTTGAAAGAATCATGGGAAGATAGCAGTCCTATATGCACTGGAAAAACAAGCTCCTAATTCACTTTGTTGATTTTGAGAACACTGACATTCACAGATACTCATCTTTTTGTGAGGTAAATGACTTTTTTTTTCCTGTCAATAGAGAATAAATTCAATATACAAATTCTCAGTGAAAACTAGACATATCAGACATACAAAAGTACGCAGACTTGCACTTCTAGCCCTGTTCAAAGCCATGAGCTCCCTAGGACACAGATTAAAGTATTTTACATAACCTATAATTAACCATGACAAGAATGTTAGCTGTAACAGCCCACTAATGTGAAATGAAGATTTTTCTGTCCTTTTATAGAATTCTTCTTCTCATTCTATCTTTTTTTTTCCTGTTCCTCTTTCTAATATTTTTCTCTAAAACCATGAGCTGAAAAAACAAACTTTAGGACTAAGGAGAAAACAGGAGCTATAGAAAACATGGAAATGTGCTTTCTATTTTTTATGTAAATATGGGCTCAGAAGTAAAGCATATTATATTAATACAAACAGTAAATAATGCAAGCATAAACATTGTAGAAAACCAAATTCTCCTAGGAATGGCATGTGTAGGAAGGACATTGACTCTAATAGTAGGTTTTTTTTTTTGCAATGTTGTTACACGAGCTAAATCATGCTGTAGCAGATGCTGCTCAATGACGTGGAATTGTTTAGCTATTATTAATGGCAAAATATTAACCACAGATATGTTATGACTTTGATAGCTATTGATGGTTCTTTAAACTCTGAATATGGGTGCATCCTAGCTCCTCCTGGAGTAAGAATTTATCACATGCTATTCTGTTTATACTTACGTGATTGCCATGTAGGAAGCCCCAAAACAGAGAGGAGTCACGGTGCAGGTCTCAGCTGGGAGTCAGTAATCACAAGGACTGTTGCCTTTGTAGGAACCTTCCTGTGTCCACAAGTCCTGAAACTGCAGCGGAAATTCTCTTTTTCTGAGGAACTAACAATATGTTATAATTGTCCTTACTATTGTCTATGCTGAACAACATGGTTTTTTGTTATTGTTGTTGTTGTTTTTTGAACACCGTAATTGTTATTTCTTTTAATGAACACATTTTTTCAATGGTCACTGTACAGAAATAACAAAATAACCAGAATTTCTAGCATAGTGAACAATCAAATTTGTCAGTCTTTGTCTGTAAAGCCCTAACAAAACTATACATCAATGCATGCAGTTTAGATACTGATATTTATGATGTAAGAGAGAAAACAGGTAATTCAAATGGCCAGAATCTGTGTTCATTTATTTATCCAAAGATAACTAAATACAGTCTTTTTCAGTCTTTTTTCAAAGTTGTTATATTCAATTATATAGTGAAAAGAATTACTTATGACCACTAAGAAGTTACTCTAAGATGAGTGATCACAGTTTTAGATACAGGAGTTCTAAAATTGTAGAAAAGCTTAGCTTTCATTCTTCTGTTCCACCATGAAATAAAATGAAATTTAATGGTGTATCTATGTTGTTTTTACAGTAACAGAAAACATAATCTGCATACCAATAATTATTTTTAAAATATATAGCTCATGGTACAAGAACTAGCATTTATTACTGAATTCCCACATTCATCAGTTCTTTAGCTGAAAATATGAATAGTTTATTGGGGAAATAAAGTGTGAAATTTTTCTCCATGGATGTTTTGCAAGTTCCTTAAAAATGTGAGAAAACTAAATTTTAAGGAAAAATATCACGGTGTGGATATATTTTATATGCATTAATATGTATGTATTCCTTGTAACTATAAGTCTTCCTTTGAGAACAATTTGGGAAAGCATTGTATTTACATATTCAAACTGTTAGAAATGCCATTTCTTGTGAATTTTTGTAGTATAGATTCACTTTCTTGATTTGTATCAAAGAACTTATCCAACATTTTCACCATACTGAATGCAACACAAAGGAATTTTTACTACTTCGATGCTTTAGAGAGTGAGTACAATGTTGATGTCTGTACACAGTGTATAGTGCTCTTATTAAATGTTTACCCATAATAGTACGATATTAAGCAATATTATTATTAAGTAATATGATATTCAGTCACCTAAGATTTTTTTACTTCCATTATCCTACCTTCAACTAAAATACTACTTTATGCACTGAAAAGTATGCTTTTCTTAAGTTCTCTTACCACTAGGAGAGGTAACATCTGTTCTGAAACTATAACAGTTTAGAAGTATGCAAGCAGAGTGCTGGTTCCTTATTGATGAGAATTGATTTGGAGGATTTTATATATCCTAAAGATTCTGGAGCATATAATTAATTTAAACACATTTGGATTGGGTTTGTTAATCTCTGACATGGCTAAGGTTCTTAATACATACTGATAAAGTTGCATATAGACCACTTACATTCCTTTTAAAACTGTAATATGAAATAGAACTGGAACACAATAACATTTTTATTTTCTTACAATTATATGCATCTCAGGCTTTTTCTTAACAGCAAGCTTCAGAGCTTCCTACTTATTCAGCTGAGACATGTGTCACACCAACAAGTTGTGAAATTTGCCTCTGTTCTCCCACTTCTGGGAGAATGTTTTATCTTTGAGTTTTTTCCTGGGATTATAACAATTCTTTGGAAAGAATCAGTACTACTCCATAATTTGCTCTGAATTTGAACATGAGCAAGAAACGTTATCTTACTTTATAGTAACAATGAAGAATTGTTATTTCCTTTTTTTATACTTCCTTTACTTAGTTATTATTATTATTTTTATGCTTACTTTATGGAAGTTAAATTCTACAAATTTATGTTTGTATAATTATCATCTTATTCTGGTTATTTACTATTATCGTGGAAATATTCGATTTCTCATCAAAATGCATCTTTTCAGTAGTAATTATGTTAAGCCAGGTGGCTTCAAAATGTTTCAGAAATTAGACTTGTTTAGGAAATGTCTTAAAATGTTTCCTCTTGATGCTAACTGCAGAATTTGGATTAGAAAACAGATTGGAGTTGTGCTTGCTAATTAAAAGTCTTTGATATTGTTCAATCTAAGTAACATTCTATTGTTATCTGTTGATATGCAACTATCCTAAGTTATAGGTTTTCTGGAAAAGTAATTTCATACATTATGGAGTTGTAACCCAAAAACACAATTTTGAGCTCTTTGCCTGTTTTTGGATCAGGAGACATTCAGCATCTGATTTTTACTGCAGAACATGGTATTACCTGGGCAATTTCCAATTCTTTTTTTAAAATGCTCCCTCTTAGGTCTTATTTGGCATGTTTTTCCCAGGTTTCATTTAAAACCAAATTATTTACAATTCATTAAAGTTGAGGAAAGTTGAGTTGAAAAGTTGGAAAAGCTTTTTTCAACATCTTCTAAAATCAGATCTGACAACAGTGAGAAGAAGAAAAAAAAAAAAACGCACTTGCAATTTTTTCTGAAAGCATCAACGGCAGTTTTCCAGTACAATGGATGTTGTATCTGATTTTTTTCTATTTTCTCCTTTTCTCTTCCATTTCTGACATCAGATCTCAGTACAGAAGGATGACCTAGATGAAGGTGACATATGGCATACTAAATAGAGGACTATGAAAAAGAATCACTTCAAACATTCCCAGGCACTGCTAGGTTCTTAATCGGCTGTATCAGAACAAAGTTTATTTGAAACTAGATGTACTGTTAATGTCCTGCAGGGTATGTTTTCATCTTTCCCTGGAAAATAAAACGATCTGATTTCCCTGTAGAGCAAAAGCTAAGCTAATTTATGTACTTTAACTATGAATTACCATATTTTTTAAAGTTTTGTTTTCTTATAGTTTTAAATTGAGAAGATTCATATTTTAATCCTTAAGAAAAAATAAAAGGTTTATTATATTCAGTGTTCTTGGAGGTTAACAAATATTTTAGTCTAAGATCTGTATCTGCATTCTTCCTCTAGGTCTCATGTGGGTATTCTTGGTATCTTGGGAAATCTACCACTCTCTACTCATCAGCATATTAGCGGTCATTTTCTTTTTCACATCTTCAGGTTAAAAATAGAGCATTTACATTTCAATGAAGTGGTGCCTTGGCACAGAAAGACCCTCTCTTCAATATTTTGTGCCAGTGTATCTAGGAAGAGGTAGTTGTATTTTGACTATTACCTCCTGGTGACTTATTAGTGCTTTATGTGGCTAAATCTCTTAAAAAGGGGATGAGGTTACAGGAGTAGAAGAATGGAAATATCAAGCACTTTGCTAAAATCATAACCTACTTCTTTTAGTGTTGGACCACTATAGAACACAGTTATTGAGTAGTTATCATATCTTTATTAATTATTACATATTCTTCAGGGGTTCCTTATTTACAGTTCTAGAGGTATTCAAGCGATTGAAATAAATGTTACTGCTTTTTATTTGCCTTTATGATGAACACTGAAACTGGAACGTCTGAAATGGACTCCTGCATTAAAAGAGCAAGCGCTCTCAGCTTAGTATCACATTTCATGCTAGATAGTTGGATACAGCAATCAATATCTCCATCAGTTTAAAACAGAAGAAATTATCAGATTATTATCAGCAGAAATAATCAATTTCTTTTACTCTTAACAAGTTCTCTCTGCACACAACTCATTGATGAGGGATCTGATCTCACTAGTATATTTTGCAATTAAAAAAAAATTCTTCTGGCTGCTGTCTTCAGTAAGAATATTTTAAAGCTGTTGGGAAGTGTGATGCAGATAAGAAATTGACTTTAAAAAATAAGGTCTCTGATTGCATTTTTGCTTGCTTGAGTCAGCACATGACAAACAATGCACAGTTAAAGAACTGAATGCTGTGTTTGGAAGCATGGTACAGAAAATCAATATATGTACTTCTTCAGCAGGTAGCATGTACATAAAAAATATTTCACTGAGCTATCATAGTTTAACTTCAGTCAGGGTGGTACCATTGGATGCACTGAAAATATAAAAATTCGTACTGACCAAGAACCTACGAAATAGCTGTGATATATGAGTGAACACTTCAAACTTTTTTCAAATATTAAAATTAGTCCGTCTGGATTTTTTTTTTCCTGGTTTGCCATGGCCACTGCTATACTGTTAGATGTTTTCCAGTCAGTGAATTTGGTTAAGTATTTTTGTGTGGGCACTGTGAGGAAGCATGCTTCAAGCAGTTTCAAGTTATGTTTTTTGGTTGCTGAAACTGATTTGAGGCAGCTCATCCTGTAACTTTAACAAATTATATCCAGAATAAACTTTGGCATAGTAGCTTTGTCATATAGAATTAAAAAACAGATAAAAATAGAAGTGAAAATATACACTGAAGGCTGAAATATCAGTTCTTATACTGATTTGCACAGTAAGCATGATGATCCGTTTTCTTGTATGATCTGTATTCCCTTGTGCCTGTTATTTGTCAAGACCTTTAGAATATTCCTAGCTCTTTCAAAAGATAACATTAACTATAAAAATATTTAAGTATTTGTAGATTTCTGTGATACACCTAATTCCAGTTAGTTCTCAAACATTACTGAGACAAAAAGGCTCTTTCATTAATTGCAACTGAAGATATTTAATCAATTTTTTTCATGAAAAGTATGTGGGGATTAAAACTGAAGATTTAATGGCTGATCATACAATCAAAAGATTCAGCAATTTTAAGATGATTAACAAGTACAGGATGTTCACACCATCTCATAACTACTGCATTTGAATGGTGTCTGGAGATTAATGGAAAGAAAATATAGCAATTGTTTGGTGCAGCAAAACACACATGCGAAAGCATTTTGTTCACTCATGCGGATACATTTTCAAATGGTTATTAAAAGTGTTTGTTTCTTAAATTACTTTAATTCATAGCTACATTTTATTTGTTACAATCAGAGAAAATATTTTAGGTGCAAATGTAGCAGCACTATAGTACTTAATCTGAGTATTACCAGAATTTATACATGATCCTATTATTCAATCCTTCTTTTCCTGGCTTAGGAAAGGACCTATTTTAAATAAACTTCTGGAGTTCCATTCTGGTTTTAGTTTCAGTCTTTTCAGAAATATTGTTAGTCCAGTCTCAAAACAGGGATCAATCTCAATTGTCTGTAGACCTGCAACTACATTTTAACAGAAATTGTTCTGTAACTTAATTTAACATATCAGGCATTTTATAAAATTAAGTATAAAAGAAGTGCATGTATCAAAAATGATTCACTGAGCTACCACAGCTTACCTGCAACCAGTATCCTTTGAGAGTGAAAAGCTATGAAGGTATAAAAAAGTAACTATTGTTAAACAGTTTTTCCAGTATGATGAATAATGCCACAGGGTCTCACATGGAGCAAGTCTTCCCTTTCAATTACTCTACCATCCTGACTTCAGCCAAGGCAATGTTGTTGCTGTCATGGAATAGATATGAAAATAGACCCAGGTCAAGACAAGAGAGCTGCTGCCTTTCTGGTATGGCAGCAGTGGGTGGTGCAGAACCAGGACAGATGGTCTGAATCAGTTAAGAGGTTGTTCCATACCACACTGCAACATGTGGAAGGCCAGAAAGTTGGAAGTTAACTGTGGGTCTGCTGCTCAGGCATGGCATGGCATGGCATGACATGAGATGAAAATTATTTACAAAGAGAAAAAAAAAGAAGAAAAAGAAAAAGTAAACTTGATAATAGATTTTCCAGTTACAATTGCTTAAAACAGGACTAAACTTTTAATTTAGATAATTTAGATATTAGCTTTCAAATTTTGAACAAATTGGAATGAAATAATGTATATCAAAATAATTCTATCCCACCAGCATCTCTGAAGATGGTAATGCACAAAGGTTATGCAAGTCCAGGGTCTCTATACGGATGTTCAAACATAGCCGTGCCTACAGCAGGTTTTTCTCTGCATTTCTGGAACCCATTCTTTGTATCCAAACTGAGCTCCTTATCCTCTCAGTTTCATCTTTGACTTGGCTGATTGCTATCCCTACTGAAGGGATATTCGTGAAAAAGAAATTGTCAAAAGATTTACTCGTTTTCCTTCCTTCAACATGGTTATATGTATATATCTTGTGAATTTATATATGTATAATCAATACTGTAATAAAAGTAGGGCTTTGTGAAGAAAAATATATTTAATAATCTGCTGTGACATATGTTTTTCTGTGGGGCAATTTACGTAGAGAAACAAAATAAATAGATGTATATTTGCAAAAATTTGAAGTTCCTTTCCTCCCCTTCCATAAAAGTCTTTTTGCAAAACTGAACTCTAAATTGCATTAAAAAAAAATAACTTTCTATATATAATACATACAACTTTGATTTTATCAAAGAAAAATCTTATTTTATACTCCTTATAGTCTCTGTTGATTTAGGTAACTTTGATTAAGTAAAGCTTCCCGTTTTCCAAGATTAAAGAGGAGAAATTAACTGAAATACTTCCATCCTGTTATTCAAGGCAATCTTCCATCAGTTATTCATGCTAAGACACAGAATTTGGATTTCTCACTGCCTGGGGAAAAAGAACAAAAACAAAAACAAAAACAAAAACTTTCACTACTAAACAATCAAAAGGTACATAAAATCTTTCTTTCTTAAATTCAGTCAGGATCCAGATGAGGTTTTCATAGGATAAATGTATTGACTTGTTGAAGTGGGCTTCCAAACTCTTGAAACACTTTATATAAAAAGAGAGAGACATGTAGCATAACATCAGTATGAAGAAGGGGGAAGAGATGTTTATTTTAGAAAGGTATCTTTAGTTAAGGTCAGTTTGGGGCTGTTGTACTTTTTTCATTAAGTTTTGGTTAGATGCCTCAGCACACTACTCAAATAAACCATAATCATTCTACTTAGGATAATTTCCACATGCAAAAAGTGCTTTGAAGATGTGGTGCCTTACCACAAAAGACTTCTTTGTTTGTCTTTGAACAAAATGCTCACTTGTTATAAATAACACAAACAATATGGCTCAGAGCATAAAAGAGAATGGCAGCTGTGTTATTAGTAGCCCTATAACAATAAATGTCTATGAGTAGCTGGGAAATATCCATATTTGGCTGGTGTCAATCTCATATATCTAAGTAATTAACAGTCTTGTTTGACAAAAATTCAAATAAGAAAAGTTAAAATTTAAAAAGTGTTATGTGACATTTATTTTCATAAATGGTGGCTTCCAACCCATCAGTTGTCTATGTTCAGATTTATAGGGCACATGTGAGGATTGTGGTATTTAATTTCATCGTAATTACGTAGAAGAAAGTAAGGTTGCTTATTCTACTGGTCTGTATTGCCATAAAACTTTCCAATAAAAATACATGGTTTTTACCTTCGTAAACATCAAATCTTCAGTACTGCATGATCATGACAGGTATCAGATTGCTGAAAGCACATCAAATGCAGGAAATAAAAATGCATTACATATGTTCTTGTACATAAGAGATAATTTATAAGTCTTTATTAGTGGTTGGTTATAGGAATATGATATATATGCCACAATTGATTCTGCATTCTCAGAATATATTTTTTGTGAAATTTTGTTGTTCCATCTTTGATACATAAAGCAAATAAGAAATCAGAGCAATCATTGGATGAGTATGTGCTTGTTGAACTGAAGGCTTCAAGAAAAGCAAAGGAATTCATTTTTAAGTTTTGCTTTAGTAGCACAGTCCTGGACACAGATGATTTAATTAAAGTAATTTCTAGGACAACATTTGGTGTTCATTCTGGTTTGTTTTAAGTATCACTGCTGCTAACAGTAAGGAAATACAGTCTACACTAGACAGTAATTTCAGAATACATAATGTATATATAGACAGAAATGTGCACATTAACTGTATTTCATATAAATTTCATTAGCTGATGAGAAACTGAGATTATTGGTGAGTTACTAACCTTCTGAGCACAAATAGTAATCTTCTAAGGAAGTTCTAATTCTCAGATAGACTTCTTAAGTGACACTTTGATGAAAAAAACTTCTATCAGAGATTAAGTTCGTTAACTACCATCTGTCTGAAGGCATGGCTGTCAGTAGATGAGTATGTCTTTTCCATCTGACCACACAGGGTAGTACATTTAGGGAAATGCTTTCAAGACAAAGTATTTGTAAGGAATATTTCTTTTTCTTCTTCCTGCCCCTGAGCTAAACACTCTCAGAAGCTGTTAAAAAAATGTGAGCTCTCTGACTTCATCCTAATCAACTTCAGATACAAATGACTGAGCCTGCAGACTTTCTCAAGCAGAAAGCACTGAAAATTGCTACAGAAATCCCCACTGTTCATTCAGCAATACCATTGAATGAGAAAGAATAAATTACCTGGATGTTAAATAAACACTGTCGTGTGCAAAGCATATTCATACAGTTCAGTAGTAACTGGACAATTTACAGTTTTTATTTGTGTAATTAAACTATTGACCTCATACAAAAAAAAAAAAAGTGTAAAAGCAATACACACATTTGCCAGTAAGCTATTTCAAAGAATGTGAATATAGATTTATTGTTTGAAGTTCTGCACAAAAGTAATTCTCAAACTAAAGGGAAAAATAAGAATATCTGACAAGAAACTGGAAAATCCTTCTTCATCCTCTGGAGTAGTTGCTAGCTAGACTCTTGTCTCCTAGCTGTGGGTTAACTTCTTTTTAGTATGGACATCTGCTCTTCAGCACTTGCACAGTTGTCTAGGTATTTCTTCTGAGTGACAGTTGGTTTCATACTTCCAGACATAGTAAAATCGATATTTCTATTTGTGTAACACCAGAAATCAACAAGCCAAAATGGAAATGACACACAAAGGTAAGAAAAGAAAGTTCATGCTTTCTGTTGGCCCTACTGTCTCCTGAAACAGATGTATCCTCTCTGAAATGGCTATTTATCTTGGTTTGTGTTAAATGCAGCATTTATTGTACGCGTATATACTTTGAAAGCCTTAATGAAAAAAAAAGTTATATAAATGGACTTAATTGATGATAGACGGACCCTTACTGTCAATTAATTAACTACTTCACAGGAATTTGCAGCCCTAAGTCACCAGAATCACTCGATATGTTGCCATAAGAACTACTAGCCCTTAACTAATAAGAGCTTAGCACAATGGTTCTCAATGATTTGTTTTTCCATGTGGACTGCAATTTACTAAAAAAATCTCTCAAAGGGATCCTGTTTTCCTGCTAATAATGTTTCTCTAAATGGCTTTGAAAGCTTGCTTACATAAGAGAAAAAAAACCCGGAAAGCCGTTATATCATGTGTAAAAAACAAAACGTATGAGATGCAAGAAATTAACATTTTAGTTCAGCTCTGCAAGAAAATTTTGCATCCAAAGAGATAAAAACATGTTTATCTGGATGGTTTGGTAGTCTGAAGAGGGCAGTGCAAATGATATTCTTTCACAAACCCTTGATATTAAAATAACATTTGGATAGTGTTGAGAAATAATCACTAGTAATAGTTTTGTGCCATAAAGCATTTGGTTTTTCCCCATTGTCTTTAATTCTTTCATAAATCTGAGAGCCCACATTCCTGTATTTTAACTATGAGACTGTGGTCAGACAACTGTTCATCCAGAATGGACTAAGAGCTGCTTTGTGCTTCCCAATCAACCACAAGAGAAATGCTGCAGAGCAAGGACGCTTGTGCGATCTGTGAACTCATAGATTCCTTCAATGATATTCTCCTAGAAAGAGTGGCAACAGGTATAGGTAGAAGTAAATGGGATTATTCTTAGCCTTTGGTAATCTCTCATCAGTTACAAGTATCTACTGACTAATGGGATGGATGGAGGGAGGTGTCTGACATACCTCTGCCTCTTACTCACCACCCAGAATTACAGGGATCAGACTGAATTTCAGCATATCTCATACTGGCCCTCTGGTGTGGCTCTGCAGACTAATGCTGGTTGTGGTGGAAACGTCACACGGTTCAGCTGTGAGAACAACAAATGCTTAATCTGATTTCATGCTAATTTGGAAACTTTTTCCTAGCCTAGGTAAATTTGTTCTCTTGTTAACTGGAAAGTAAAACCAACACTTGTACCAGTTGTGGTGAAGATAGTTAACTGCACTGAGTAAGCTTTTCATCTTCTGTAATAAAACAATCAATAAAAAATTTATGGGTTAACATGAGTTTTTGCTAGCGCACATAATGTATTAACAGATTTCAGAAAATGAAATTACTGAAAATCTGGATGAATTACTGGAGCTTTTCAGGTTGTGTAATTACTTTAAATATGACAGATAATTTTCTCTTGTGATTTTAAAATAGATTTTAAATATCCAGGCCTCTCAAAATTATCTTGTGGAATATGTGTGTGAGAGGAGAAGATTATTAAGTAAATGTATAAAATGGCCAATATTCTCTAAAGAAAGCTTTGAGCTACCCTTGGGGGAAGTCATGTTGACTTTGGGGAAAATGATTTCAACAGCTAACCATACAGATGTGATTCGACAACTTATTTCATCTGCATCCTACAGTCCATGTGGTAATATGCATTTGGTGCCTGGTCAAAGCATAAATATAAAGCTGAAGCCAACTCTAAAAGAAGCTGAATCTGTGGTGAGGAAGGAATGACTAGAATGTAAGGGAAGAGGAAGAGTTCATTCTTGAAAATGCTCATCACTTTAAGAGGAACAACAAAAGCAGAAGGGAAAACTGTATGAAACAAACCAATCTGTATAAAATGACAGGTCCCAAATCCCCAGTAATCAGCTACTAATGAATAATTAAACATAAAATATATATATGAGAAAAATAAATTGCTATTTTTATATATATATATACTATACACAAATCTATGTGTCCATCTGACCTAAGGTTTTCTCAGATATAAAGCAAGGAGACCAAGACCTCAGAAAAGTTGATGCATTTGACTTAAAAGTTCACAGGACTGATCTGTAACGTTAGCAAATTCATTGTAGGTTTTGCTCTTCAGGAGTACAACTAAGTACTTATATTAACTTTGACATGTTAGATGAGATTTTAAATAGAATTTTGTGTTTATATTTAAAAAATCTGTTTTAATAGCCTTTGGATATTTTTTCAAACCTAATTTTCAAACATGTATTCAGGATTTTGGCTGAAAGAATAACTTCTTGGAGGTTTTGAATTCCCAAAAGTACATGTACCTTAAGAAAAAAACAGTGCAAGAAACCTACATTTCAAAATTTACAGCACTTGGTTTTAAGCCATAAAATGCTTCTAAACCCTCTATTTTTCTGTTTTCTTTTTACAAAAGAGAGAAGGAAAAACAACCCAGGATTGTTTTACAATAAAAATATTTTATTCATTTGGAAATAGATAGTAGATGAGTATAAATTGAGTATCACGACAATGATGTAAATAAAGGTAGCTTAGTAAGGGAGGCTGTGATTCTTTGTGAGTAATCATAGTATCACAGAAACAGAGAATGGATTTTCTCAGATCACCTAGTTTTTTAAGGATTTTTAAGACCATCTTAAGATTTCAATGGATTTTTAAGATCACCTAGTTCCAACCCCCTGCTACAAGCAGGGAAACCTCCCTCTACACCACGCTGCTCAAAGCCCCATCCAGCCTTGCCTTGAATGCTTCCAGGGAGGGGGCATCCACAACCTCACTGGGCAACCTGTTCCAACATCTCACCACCCTCACAGTAAAGAATTGCTTCCTAATATCTAGTCTAAATCTACCCACCTCCAGTTTAAAGCTATTTCCCCTTTTCCTTTCACTACATGCCCTTCTAAAAAGTCTCTCCCCAGCTTTCCCGTAGGCCCCTTTCAGTTACTAGAAGGCCACTACAAGGTCCCCCACACAGCCTTTTCTTCTCCAGGCTGAAGAGTCCCAATTCTCTCAGGCAGTCCCTGTAGGGGAGGTGCTCTAGCCCTCTGATTGTCTTTGTGGTCCTACTTCTGGACCTGCTCCAACAGCTCAAAGTACTTCTTGCACTGGGGGCTCCAGAACTGGACTCAGTACTCCAGGTGAAGTCTCACGAGAGCAGAATAGAGGGGCA
>PPHD01020094.1:0-11919 GCA_002909625.1 Bambusicola thoracicus
TGTATGATCTTCAAGGTCTCTTCCAACCCAACCATTCTATGGTCTTCTGCTTCTGTGATCTTCAGGGATCCTTCCAACCCAACTGTTGTATTATTCTGGGACTGGAGGCATTAACGCCAATGAGTGGGTGAGGGAGACAGAGAAAAGAGAGGGGCAAGCTCCGCTCTGCCATTACTCCCACACTGTCAGTCCACTACACTCTCTGCTAGATCTTGAGCAAGGGAAGGAGAGGGGAAAAAATTGCTGGGAATGACTTTTAACATGGAAAATTTTCTCTGCAAACGCTTAACAAACATTTTGTCTTTGCAGTAGTACTGTGGGCAGAGTTCACAGACAGTGAGTGTAACAGTGAGAAATTGTTGGGGCATCACGATGAGGCACATGTGTCTCACAGAGGAGGTAGGAGAGGGATGCTAAGAGCAGCAGAACTTCCCCAAATTCTCTGCCCACAGCACTATGTGTCACCTCATTGGGAAGAGCTCCTGTTCCTCCTGTTTCCCATCACAGCCATGACACAACCGAGCCCTGGCTCTGCCAGAATTGTTCCCGGCACACTCCTGTCTGCCCTTGCTGTGATGTCACCATTGCTCATGTCATCTTGGGGACGTAGGGGCATGGTGGCACCCTAAAGACACGAGTTTCACATATTGCAGATATTTTTTGCTACAGAACAGCTCCATAAAAAGCTATTACTAATTATATCAAGATGCCACGCAGAAGCTTGTCTCTTAAACATTAATCTCTCTGTTCTGTAAGGGAACGGTTCTGTCCAAGCTGCTGCATTTGTTGGACATGAAGGCCTCATAGCTCAGCTGATGTGGGTGAGCCAGAGCCATTCAGCTCTCCATCATGCTCCGAAGTGGCCCATGGCCACAGGGCTGGGACCTTGACTGTGTGACAGCTCGACACTGGGTTCTTGTAGAGTCACAGTATCAGTTGAGTTGGAAAGGACCTCCATCCACCCATCCTCTGGTGATAAATCAGTATCAGGGGCAAGGCAACATGAAATACAGTCTCTGCTCTGCCTATCCTTCCAGCTTCTCTTGCTTTTTAGTTCCTCTCTTTATTTTTTTTTTCCCTTTTCCTTTATGGCTTTGGCAGACTCAGCCAAAGGTCAGCGAGGGAGTGAGAAGAGGAAGGGGAAAGTTCCTGATGGCTACAGCAGGAATGTTGCTTCCCTTCCCCTGCCGAGCTTCCTCTCCAGCTCCTTTCCTTTCCCTTGATAAAAGCTTATTAACATCACCACTAATTACAGAGCCAGTGCAAAGTGAAGTGTCACCAGGATGAGAGCAGCGTGCGGACAGTAGGGATGGGAGCAGGTGTTCATCAGAGCAGAGGAAATTGGGGTCATAGCACTGGAGAAGGGAAGTGGGTCTCCCAGCCCCAAGGTTGGCACCTGGGGTTTATGGGGAGAAGGGATTTTTAGGGAGTGCCCCTCTGGAAGATGAGAGCCAGAGAATGATGACAGCTACCAAACATGGGGAGCTCAGGAAAATGAAGCTTTGAGCACTTTCAGGGCATTGTCCCCACTGCTGAACGTGGTGTCTGCAGTGACAGGGATGTCCTGCTGTGGCCTCCCAGCCCTGTGGCCGCGTGGTCCCAGCTCAATTCAGAAATGCCAAATCAGTCTCTGTAAATCCCCATTGCCCTGAGGGACGATGGCTGGCAGATCTGACATCCTCGCTGCCCCAAAGCCTCTGCCCCACGCCCAATGTGGGGCACTCTGCTCCAGCGACACATCACTTGGAACATCCTCCAAAGCCAGGGGAACCAGCAACGAAAGGACTCTGATTCTTGCAGCTCAACCACATTTATTCTTCACTGCTGAGTCAGCAAAGCTTAGAAAATGGCTTAGGACTGGGGACCAGCAAATACCATCAGGGGGGATGTGCCTGGTTAACGAGAACCCTGTGGCTGGTGCAGGCAGAGAGATGACAAGTCATGCTACATCCCGTCTGTTGTTAACTGGTTCTGAGCACTTCTGCCCCACTGAGGCTCATTTTGGGCTGGTTGCTCCTCACCCAGCTCTGTGCTGTGTGCTGTATGGGATCAGCGTGGGATGAGCGGTGTCAGGAGGTTTGGATTCTTCCGTATCTCTGTCCCATCCTCAATGGGATGTTGTTTGGGTGCCAACGCAGGAGGTGCCTCTGGGCTGGAAGCTGCCACCTTCCTGCCAGCCCACTGCCAGCTGAGCTGCCTCCAGCCCAGAGTTGGTGCCGAGTGCTGCTTGGGATGTATTTGTTTGTTTGTATGACACTGTGCAGCAGACGGAGCTGGATTTATATCCAGGGAATCTCAGCAGTTGCCTATGGCAGGCAAGGAAGTGGAAAAACCAGCTCCAGAGATTGCAGGCAGTGACGTTGCATGGTTCCTCAAGGAGTGGGGTCCCACAGGGCTCTGCCTCCCTCCCACCCTGTTATAACCCTATCCCTGCCCCTGTATTCCTCTCCTGTGCAGCACTTGGCTGTTTGCCTTCTTGGCTTCTTACAGTTCCTGTTGTTCCTTCCTCCAGCCCTCTGAGATCCCTCTGGCTGGCACATTGAGTGGTCCCTGCAACTCAGTGTCGTTTCCAGACTTGGCAGGATTGGGCTCCTCACCTCCTCCAGGTTGTTAGTAGGTATGCTAAGAAGGTCAGGTCCTGCACTGAGCCCAATGGTTGTCCTGTTACTGGCCTTCAGGTGGAGTTGGGTTGTCATCCAACACCTACACTCCTCCACGCCCAGCCATGCAGCCAGGTTTTTAACTTACCTGGTTGTCTACCACTGCTTGGATATTGAGAGAGCCCAAACGCTTGTTAAAATGAATGCAGAAGACAACCATGCTCTTCTCTCATCTGTAAATCTCCATAAATGCAGGAGGTGAGGCACATCCATGCTGACCGTTCCCAGTCTCCTTCAAGACTCACCCCGTGGTCTTCCCACAGCCTGGCATGGGGCTGATGAGCTCCAGAATCATAGAAAGGAAAGATCCCTTAGGATCATCAAGTGCAGCCATCAGATCCTCATAACTGAAGCTTTCTTTCATGATGGGCATCTTCCCCATCTATCATTTCCCAAGGAACTGCCATGTTGCTTCAGCACCGTGCTCCCAGCACCCATGGGTGCATGAGATGGGACTGCTGGGACAGATTCTAAGCACATGCCAGAAAGCAGCTCATCACTGGCTGATTAAACGTCCCATGGTGATGTCTCCATGCCTGTAGGGTCCCACTGGAGGTCCCATGCCATGAGGGGGCCCAAGCTGGAGGGAGTCTTATTGGAGTCCCACACTAAGTGAGTCTCCATGGTGGATGGGTCCTACTGGGGTCCCACGCTGGGATCCCCATGTCATTAAAAGGGTGATCCCACTGGGGGTCCAAATTTGAGAGGGAGAGTCACTTTGGCGATCCCCATGACATAGAGGGTGGCCTCATTGGAGGCCTCAATTTTGGGGGTTCCATTGGGGGTCCCCATGCCATTGAGGGTGATCCCACTGAGGTGGTCCCAATTTGGGTGGGGGGTTCTATTGGGGTCCCCATGGCATTGAGGGTGTCCCATTGGGGAGTCACAATTTAGGGGGAGGGTCCCATTGGGGTCCACATGTCATGGGAATGGTCCCACTGGGGGTCCACGTAACACTGGGGGTTCCCATTGGGGTCCCACCTTGGGGGATGTGTTTCCTGCCTCCACTGCTAGGAGCAGTGCTTCCCTCCTGGTCCGGCCCCACAGCTCCCCATTCCCTGCAAGCCCAAGGTGTAGGGCAAGGAGGGGGCTGCTCCATCTCATTGCCTCTCCACGTCTGAGCTGCAGTGCAGCACACAGACAGCATCCACTCCCTTCCCCCTCTCGGTGCCTGTTATCTCCTGGGGCCATGCTGTGTAATTCAGAGAAGTATTCCAACGCGGTAATTAACGTCTGAGCTTTGGGAGGGCACTGTCTCTCACTGTCTCCTTCGGAGGAAGAGAGGAAGAACCTCCCCGGCTGCAGCCGAGCCGCAGGGCGGTGCTGCTGGGAGAGAAAATCACATCTTGTCTCACGGAGGGGATTTTATTTTAATGGCTTTCCCTTCTCAAAAAGCATCAGGATTTGGAAGCCGTCTGGCAGTGAAATAAGAGGTTGGGTTTTAGGATTGCATTCCCTGAGAGCAAGACAGAATCTGTTTTTTTCTGTCGTGCAATGAGGGCAGCGAGACGTCCAGATCCTGACCCTGCACTCCTACTGCCCAGGAGCTCCACGTGGCCGGTGCTGACCCAAGAAAATAGGGAGAAATGAGTCCTGGAGGAAGAGCTGGGCATGAGGAGGAAGGAAGAAAACAACTGTTAGTTATTTCGTCTACAAAGCCGTGCTGGTCATGGAGCTGAGCCCCTGAGACCATGGGGCAAACACAACACAGAATGGCAAATGGGGCTTTCCATTTGTGCTCCCTGATTTGGCTGAGGTCACGGTGGAGGGGGATGCCTGGGAGGCGTCTCACCTGGAAAGCAGTTGGTGTTTGGGAATGGATGATGGCACAAAAATGGTGGTGCTCAGAGCTCGGCTCACTGTTCTGTGCACCAGAATTTGTGTTCCTGGAAAGCTGCAGGACTCGGTCACAGGCAGTGAGCGTGGGAACTGCAGTGCCACGTTTCAGGCAAGGAAGGGCTCTGGTGCCAGAGAGGGAAAATCCCATCTATATACCTGCTCACCCCAGGGTTTGCTCTCTTCCATATGGGCTTCCATTGTGGATATAGGTTTGAATTATGAACAGCTTTGCAGGCAGAGCCAAATTTAGAGAAGCAAAGCCACCAGGGACAACCAGGGCCACTGCTGTACCCTTGCCCTGTAGGATTGCTGGGGAAGCACCTTCATTCCTTGGGAAGAGGTGGAAGGAGCTATGAGAGCAGATGCCATCCCCTGGAATGGTCCCTTCTCCTCACACTGGGACACTGCTGTCAACCATAGGGTTTGGGGCCAGCAGTTGGACCCGGTGATTCCTATGGGTCCCTTCCAGCTCGGGATGTTCTATGATGCTATTTGTGTCCACAGCCACGTGAAGAGCCAGGAAGGCACCGAGCGTCCAGCAGCCAAGGGTGGGCCCTGTGCAATCAGCGCAATGCTTTCGCCGCTTCTTCTTTCCACGTTTTGTGTTTCCCTTTGGGATGAGGTCACATCCTCTGCTCCCAGGGCTGTTATGGCTGCAGCCAGGCAGGATGAGGCTGAATGGGTGGCTCTCCCCCTCCACCTCACCCGCACACATACCTCTGGTCCTGCTCACACAGTCCCAATGGACGTGTCCCCAAGGTGAGGGCGATGCCTTCCACCTCTCTCTCCTTATGGGAGCCACCCAGTGGGGTCACCATTGGGTTGCATGGTCTGATTTGATGAGCGACCAGGTTGCCTTCATCATTGTCTCCTGTAATTGCCTCTTCATGGTTTCCATCTTTGGAGGAATACCTTTTGCTGTCCTAGATCTGGGGAGAGAGTTGTTTCATGGTTTCCCTTGTCTGCAGTGGGAAAGAGGAGGAGGAGTTTCCCACGGTTGGGCACAGGTTTTGTTCTCTGGCCTTGATGCAATTTGCTGTTAAGTATTTCTTGTTGGAGCTCCTCAGGAGCCAGGTGAGGAGAACCAATGTTGTCATTGGCTGGGTACAGTAGGCAAAGTAATCTCCTACTCTCCAATCTCCTCCAATCTCCCAGAGTGTCCAGGTTGGGTAAGAGGAGAACAGAAGTCTCCTCCTCAGCTAAAAGCTGTAAGACAAGTAGATATTGCCAAGCAACTCCTTCAGATTGTCCCAGCTGCAGCATGATACAGCCCCTATCTCACTGTGGGGCCAGCAGTGCCCCATCCCGGTAGCCTCTTCCCATTGAAGCAAGTGGGAATTGCCATCAGCATCTTCCTCAAGGAGCTGAGACCCCTGTGTTGGTACACCTTGTCCATCTCCAGTGCTCTTGGAACCTTCATTGTATTGAGGCCGGAGGCCACAGGCTGGAGTAGCAGAGCTTTTGGGGTGGCTATTCTTTTTTCCTCCAAACACGTCCAGCCTCACCCTTTGCTGCTGATTCAGTCTTCGGGGAAGACAGTGAGCCTGCTGCATCCCCTGCCTCATCAGTTCCATAACGGAAAGGAATTCCCCAAAACTAGTTTCATGCTTGGGCAACCTCAGTATCAGAGAAGATGCTACTTGTATCTGTGGTCTTCTGGTCCCAAAAGTCCTTCTGATGCCTAGCAATGGGGTGTTGATACCCCTTAAGGGAACTGTTTGTAGGAGTCCTGGAACTGGCTGTGCTGATGGAGTGTTCTTTATTTACTCATCCCCAGCACCCACATTTGCACTTTGCTTTTTCCCCAGTCTGTTTTCACGACCCCGTGCCACCCAGACAGACAACCCCTGCTCAGTGCTGCTCCCAGAGAAGCCCCAGCCACCCCATGGCTCTGGGTGATCATTCCAGGAAGTCAGAAAATCCTCTTTGCTTTCACACTGGAGTCATCACTGAAGCATCCCAAAGCATTGCATGCTAAGAGGCAGTTTGTGGCCAGCTCTGCTTATGCCATTCTGCAAGCGTTGTCATATACAATAAGTAGTGCAAAGCCTTATTGGAAAAGTGTTATTGCAGCTGTAGAGAGTAGTGTATGCATCTCCTGGTGGGAAGAGCTGCAGAGCACGACCCAACTTGCATGATTTGGTGAGAAGTGAGGCAGGTTCTCCATCCTGGTTGTGGTGAGGGCACCCTGAGAGCTCCCCGTCAGCACTTCTGTGGCGTGGGTTATCTTGGTAGAAAGTGGGTAATGAACTCAAATAGTTGTGGGGATGTGTACTGCTGTACTAGCGAGCTTGGCTTACTACCAGTGGTCTGCAACAAATTCAGGTGAGTCTGTTAGCACTTGGAAGGAGAAAACTGGTTCTGTGTGATGAAGCCCAGATGCAGTTTTGGGGGTTTCTTGTCCTCTCCTGGATAATGGGAGCGCAGGGATGCCCTGAGTGCCATAAGCCTTGAGAGCAGAGGAGGAAGGAATTGAGGGGATAATCATAGAACCATGGGATGGTTGGGTTGGAAGGGACCTTGAAGGTCCTAGAACTATAGAACTATGGAGTGGTTGGGTTGGAAGGGACCTTGAAGGTCCTAGAACTATAGAACTATGGAGTGGTTGAGTTGGAAGGGACCTTATAGCCCACTCAATTCCAACTCCATGCCATGAGCTGGTTGCCCTCCACCAGACCAGGTTGCCCAGCGCCCCATCCAAAGCCATCATCTACACACAACCCAGTGTGATGTGCCCTAGGGGATGCTGCTTGAACAGAGAGGTTGGACTGGATAATGCAAAATCTTCAGCTCTTCTGCAGAGTCCACCTTGGTGAGTGGAAAGAAATAAGATGTGCATGCTTGCTACTTGGTTTTGCTGATGGATATTTACAGCTGTACCCAAATCTGCTGTCAGTGGGCAGCAGATTTCCTTAGATTTGATAAGAAATAGTGCCCAGTGCTCCCAGGAAATCCTGATCACACACAGCACTTCGGAACAGATCCTCAAGGTATTTCAGGTCCAGAACCATTTTTTTACCCATCACTTAGTGGGGCACAGATAGTTGAGAATGGGAGCTTTGTAGGGATGGAAGCACAATGCCTTCTGTCTCCCACCAGTCTGCACAGCTCTTGATCCAGCACCAGCAGAAGAAGTGAGAAGCCTTTCACAACCATGGCCGGGTGTTATGTGACCGGCCGGGCAGATACTGGCACACAGCCCCCGCTCTTAGGAAATCGAGCAGACTCTTTGTCTGCTTTCCAGCAGCAACTGCTGCTTTGGCTGCACGGCTTCACCCAATACAGGGAACCAGCTAAAGAGCAAGGCGAAGTGTTCTTGCAGACAGTCTGAGCCCTAGGGGGATGATTGCTGGGTCAACCCAAAGCGTGTGGGGCTGAGCAGCCAGTGGGAATGGTGTGAGATGCAGCAGGGTTGGGGCAGCACTCTGCAGCAGGGAGGAGCAGTTATACATAGTGAAATAAATAGTAATTCCAGTGTGGGAGTGCTAATTTAGTAAGAATGGTGTGTTTACCTTGAAATATTTTAAGTAAGTAAAAATCAGATTGCAAACAATTAATGACATTGCTTAGGGTTGGGGTCTGGTTGTGCAAAAGCCACACCTCAGGCTTGCAATTTGCTCAGGTTTGGGTCTGCACACTCAGTACTTGCATGCAGCCCTGGTTGTGTGAGCTAGCAGTGACATCCCAATGGTGACATCCCAACGGTGGCATCTGAATAGTAATATCACAGTGGTGACATCCCAACAGTGCCGTCCTGATGATGACATCCCATTGATGACATCCCAATGGTGGCATTCCAGTGGTGACACCCCAATGGTGACATCCCAACAGTTGCAGTCCAACAGTGACATCCCAGTGATGCCATCCTTGTGGTGTCATCCCAGCCATGACATCCCTGTGGTGACATCCCAATGGAGCCATCTCAGTGGTGGCAACTCATCAGTGCCATCCCAGTGGTGCCATCCCAGCCATGACATCCCAGCAGTAACATACCAGTGGTGACACCACAGTGGTGGCTTCTCAGTGGTGACATCTTAGTGGAGACATCCCAATGGTGACATCTCAATAGTGGCATCACAGCAGGGACATCCCAGTGGTAGCGTCACAATCTCTGCTGAAGTGTACTTCTGGGCTACTGTCTGTTTATATTTATCCCCAACTGAGATAGATTCTGTTGTTGTTTTTGTTGGGTTTAATGTAATCTGTTGGGTTTCTTTGCAAAGAATCTGTCAACTGTTTTGGAGAACTTATCTCAGAGTTTGTGGCTTGGGCTTAACCGACTTTTTCCAAACAATTCAGTGGAAAGATAAACTTGGGAGAACTGCTGCATGCATTCAGTGCCTGGCTGGATGTTTGTCTAACATGAGATAAAACTGATGGGACCACGTGCTTGTCCAGATGCTGTCAACATCAGCTTCAAAACAAAGTGCTTTGTGCTGAAAACAGAAGAGAGCGAAGACACAGCTTTGAGACCTGTGATAATCCCTTGAGTTACTTCTTGTTTTCCAGTGGTGGTGGAGCTGTAAACATGTTCATTTCGTAAAAAAAGAAAAGGAAACAGAAAAAGAATGGAAGTGGAAAGAAGAGAAGACTGAGGCTGAAAAGCAGAACGTTGTGTTCAGTGAGAGGTGTGACTTCGGAGTCACTGAGCTGTGTCGTGCATGGGCAGGTTTAATTAGCCCGAAGACTTTTCCACATTTTGCCTTCTTTTGATGAATTTCGGAGATGAATGAAATCAGTTGAAGTCGGCCACAGCAATGCCCCACATCACAATTCTTATCTGTAGAAAAACCAGACAGAACAGTCCTGCTCTGTCTCCTGTGGCTTTAACAGAAAGCCTGAAATGATGACTCTGTGTGCATGACAGCGGTAAAGTGAAGACAGAAGCAAAGAAACCTGCATTATCCAAAAAAATATGGAGGTTGGCGGCCTTGCACTTGGCAGGGGGGTTGGAGCTTTATGATCCTTGAGGTCCCTCCCAACCCAGGCCATTCTATGATTCGGTGATTCTATAAAAACGTGAATTTTTGACCCAGCTTTGCTCACAGCTCCTCATTTTTGGGGACGGACGGGCTCAGCTGCCCTGTGCCACTGACCCATGCCATTGTGGCCTGACCCTATAGCATCACGTTGGGGTGTTCTTGGAAGCTGCTTGTGCTTATGGGCTGTGTTTGGAATGCAGAGTTCTGTGAGAGCAGAGCTGGGTGTGGGGTTGGCTCTAGTGAGGAAATGGCTAAAAAAATCACTACTGAAATGCCAGAAGGTGAATGGAGGTCTGTAGTGCTTCAAGGATAAGGTGGTGGGAAGAGACCAGGGAGAGTCCCATGCTCTCAGCAAGCATCAGTACTCCAAGAGAAGTGGTTAATCTCCAATCTCCTCTCTTTTGCAGTTGTTACAATCTCAGGATGTGAAGGAGGACGCTGTGCTGTGCTGCTCCATGGAGGTAGGGGAGCTCCACATCATGTTGCCCCTTCTGTCTTATGCAGCAGTGGTAGGCTATGCAGAGAGCTTTGCTGTGCTTTGTAGGGAAATTATGGTACCTATACTGCACAGGTGGGATTGCAAAGTTGGGGTTGGGATTTCTGGGGCTCATGCTGCATTAGGAGCACATGGCCATGCTCAGAAGGGTGGAAACACAGTGCTTGTCATGGTACAGAGGAATTTGTTCTGCATGCAGAAGAGCTCTCCTTAGTGACTGGGGTACACACCGGCTGTGAATCAGCAACAAATGAGGATCACATAAAGGGCTGCACACCACATCGCAGCACATGCTGTGTTTTGACAATAGCTCGAGTTCGAGGTGGGATTTTTCCAAAGCACCCAGTGCTGCTGCCTTTGAACTTGGTGGGAGATAAACCGTGTACTCCTCCTTCCCGTAGCCTCACTTGTAGTGCAGCATTTCTATTTTTCAACAAGAGGAAGAAATAGAAAAAATTCTTCTTGGAATGAACGGCACTGTCACAGGTTACCCAGTGAAGTGGTGGAGTCCCCATCCCTGGAGGTGTCCAAGAACCATGGAGATGTGGCACTTGGGCACATGGTCAGTGGACATGGTGGGGGTGGGTTGGGCGTGGGGATCTTGAAGGCCTTCTCCAACCTTCATGATTCTGTGTTTCTCTCTAGGAACATGGCTAAGTGGGCTTTGTGGGGATGGCTCAGTGGTTGGACTAGATCATCCTAGTGCTTTTTTGCAACCTTAACTGATTCTGTGATTACTGGGGCATGGTGGCAGTCGGTTGACAGTTGGACCCAATGGTCTTTTTCACCCTGAATGATACTGCCTTTCTACAAAAACAAAGCTGTAACGCTGTTGCCCCCTCTCTCCTGACAGCTGCAGAGCACCGGCCGGCTGCTGGAGGAGCAGCTGCCTGAGATGATGACGGAGCTGCTGGCTGCAGCCCGCGACAAGATGCTGTGCCCCTCTGAGTCCATGCTGACACGGTCCCTCCTGCTGGAGGTCATCGAGCTGCACGCCAACAACTGGAACCCGCTGACGCCCACCATCACGCAGTACTACAACAAGACAATCCAGAAACTGACGGCCTGAGGGGCAGGGCAGGGTGGGCTGGGAAGGGGCGAGGAGAAGACGTGCACCTTAGCGGGATTCCAGTTGATGTACCCAAGCAGACAAACCCCAGCATGCTCGAGAATTATGTTCGTGGGGTGGGGAGGGAGAAGCATGTTTCTTTCAGCCTCGTCGCCAAGTGCCACCCCTCCTCCCTGCCGTGTTTTTGTTGTAGGGTTTCTTTTCTGAAATTGGCGTGTCCCGCCGGGTTATTGTTTGGCTTTAGAAAGACGACGGCGAGTCAGAGGAGAGAGCCCAATGGGGCTGGGATTGTTTTCACGCTATTCCCCCGCCCTGCCCGGGCCAACTGGCAGCAGACAGCGCACAGCAGATGTCCGGGGAGGACAAAGCGTGGCACACACTACACAGACGCTCATCACTGACAGCTTTTGTCCAGCGGAGCTCTCGTTATTTTCTTTTATTTTTCCCCCTCCTCTTCTCTTCGACTTTCTGCCCCCACCTCCGCTCGCTCCGTCTCCTCCGGATGCCGACGGGCGCATAGGATGGCTTTCTGATTTGCACTGGGTTTTATTTTTTCTTGTATTTTTATTCTATTTTATTTTATTATCGTCGAACGGACAATTGCGATCAGCACGGAGACGGGGCAGCAATGCTTACCCTCCGGCGTCACTAATGGTTTCATGAAGATGCTGAAGCAGGAGAAGGATTTTACAGGAGCCCAAAAACCACTGTAGGAGCAACGTAGCCACAGTCTTCTTGCCAGAAACCTCGCAGATTTACCCAAAAATGTGTGCCCTGAGCTAGGAGCTCTGCGAAACATGGGATGCTGCTATGCTGCAGCATCTCCCATCCACTTAACGATAGCCCTTTTTTTTTTTTTTGGGGTTTTTTTTT
>PPHD01020095.1:0-13804 GCA_002909625.1 Bambusicola thoracicus
CAAGAAGATAAGGCCTTCATTTAGTGGCTCTCTGGAGCTGAAGATTATTTTTGGAACTTTCATATCATATTTACAGGCTAGTAAACCAAAGCAGTATTTCTGTAAAATATAGAGATCGAGATATAAAACAGTCACTCTTTTTTTTTTTTTTTTTTTTTTTTTTTCTCCCTATGAGCTTTATTTCTTGTGGGTTTGTAAGCAAAACTGAAAATACTGATTTTTGGGGTTTTTCTCTTCATTTCAGTGGACAGAGTTTTAAGATAATGGTGCATTGAAGTGTAACCAAAATAGGTGTCTGAAGGGCCAGATTGTTCCATGTTTCTTAGGTCTTTTTGTAATAGAGGAGAGGTCTGGTTTTGAGGTTTTTCTCAGTTCCTGCCCCACCTTTCTGAAGATACATATGCTCTCCCTCTTCAGTTTTGAGAAACACCCCCAGGGCATCCTTTTTATTTGAATTGATTTTCTGGATGTTTATCTTTTTCGATCTGGTCATGAAAAGCACATCTGGTTCCTATTTTAATCAGTATTCCAGGGGGAGCAACATCATATTATAGAAGACTAACAATGCTAAAATAATAATCCATAATGATGCAACTTCTGGTAATCTAAAACTGTTTTATCCACTGTTTGTAGAAGTGTGTTAATGATGTAGGCCAACAGATCTCTTTGTAGATTAAACTCACCCTGAGTCCTAATAACAGAGAAACGTCTGACATCTGCATAGACAAACCCTTCGAACCGTCAGGAATTCCTGGTGTTTTTTTAAAGGTCTGAATGTTTTATTATTTATGGAAAGTGCCAAACCAAATGTTGTGGAAACTAAAGCAATCTTCTGAAAAAAGAAATCAGTAAAGCAACCCCTGTGTTTGTTTACGGGTGAACTTTTGCTTTTAGAGATGATAGGGTTGGAGGTCTTAGTCATGTTTTTCTTTACTTTGTTAGCTGAGTTAGTACTTGGCCTATACACTGAGCCTGCTGGAAAGTGACAGTGATTATCTTATTACAAGGCTGTGTGCTAGCAGCTCAACCAGGGGTGCCAAACAACCTTTAGGTGGTAGTATTTTTTTTCTGTATTTCTTGGTTTGAGTCAGCAACAAAGAAGAGAGACTTATCATTTCTTGGAGTTATGCATACATACGTACTTTAAGCAACTGTGTAACACTGAAACACTATATCTGTGAAATTATCATGAATTTGTAACAGTCAGTAAAACAGCAGACTCCAATACCCAACATGAAGTGGTAAGGTTTGTTGAAGCGCTGACCTACCTTGGTTGTATTTCATGTACATCCCTGCACTGTCAGTTCCATTAAAGTATGACCACTGGTGCCATCTTCACGCTAGGCTTTCACATTACTGCAGAATAACCTGAAGAAGTTCTTTAGAAATAGCTTTGGCAGGTGGAGAGGATGTGTACTTGAGTTGAGTAAACTCTAATTTCAGAGTATCAAACCCTTTCATTCAGCCTTCAAAATATTTCTTGGAATTGTCACTTCAACATATGCCTGCTTCTCTCTTCACTGATTCAGCAAAGTTCCTCACTGAAGCAGGATGTGGTATATTTTAAAACTGAAGGTCCAATTTAATATCAGTGTGTTAGAATCAGGAGTGACATTCTTGGCAGGATGACAGTGTTATACATTAATTATTTTAGAGACTAAAATTCCATATGAAAGCTGTGGTTCATGACCCATAGTCCTTTCTGCTCTAACCTGGTTTTAAGGAAAGCTGAAGCCTGGAATAAAAAGAAAAATTAAAGTTTTGCAAATTCTGTTTTTAGACAGGAATAGTTAATTTGAGAGCACTCTGACTGCAGCCACCATCAGTGGAATTCCAAAGGTCTGTGCTCCTGGTAGGCGAGCATGAAGGAGGTACAGAAATGAAATTCAGCAATTGGTGTCTCTAATTTATTAAGAAGTACTGCTCTTAATTTATTTTGTAAATGCAAGCTTTAATATAGGAAAGTGAGCAACAAGTGGTTAAATTCTTAACACTTCCGTGATATCATTCCTGAGAGCAAAATAAGCTATTTTTTTTCTCACAGGTTTGAAAGAGCGGATTGTATAAAAACAGCAAAGCAATGGAATCTTTAGAACTTGCAGAACAGAAAAAAATTTGAATTTTATCTGAACTTCTGTAAATAATCTATACATATAAATTATATATATGTATTCATATATATCTATTTATATAGATATATCTCAAGTCAGAATATTGGGTGAGGGATATCCAGTGTCAACATTAAATTGGAAAAGCCACTATACCTCTCATGGCTTGATGCTTTTGTTTTGTGTTTTTAAATAATCTAGAAACAAGTGCATGAATGCTATTGCAACTCTGTTGGCCAAAGAAATGCTCTGAATAGCTTTGTTCCATCATCCTGCAACAGAGTCAGTTACGCTGATGAAATTTTAGATTTTTAGCTTTCCATTTACATGAGAGAGATTGTAAAAGACTATTCTGTGGTGTTATGTATCAAGGAGTGACTTGCTAGAATGATATGGTTCCTTCTGCTGGTGGAGTCCAATTTTTATAACATATGTGAGGTAGAATATTCTTCACTCTGACACTGAACTGATTATTTCTGCTGCACACATCTGAAGTGATAGTACATTGCTGCCAGTCATGGACACATTTCAATGGTAGATAAAAGGAAATATTACTAGCCGTTATTTACAAAGCTCCTTTAGAACCATCATATTTTGTAGCTACTTCATTTCTTCAACAGTTATTTACATAAAACCAAAAAACTTTAAGAGATACTTTCTTGTAAAGTGGGGAAGGGGAGTGGAATTACAGAATTGTAAATAATGGAAAGGTGGAAGATTCTCTGATTTGTTACTTTGGTGAATTGGATTTTGTTTGACCTTTATTCCAATTTTTTGAGATATGTCAGCTGTATTTCATAAACTGTTCTCATCTTTAGAACGTTCCAATTTGGAAGTATTTTCATGAGTCAAAAATACTTTTTCTTCTACTGAAGGAATGGGGTGGAGAATCCCAATTTCTCTGTCTCTTTGGCATACTTAGATTTCCTGAGTAGCCAACCTCAATCTATGGGTACTAAACCAAGTTTCCAACCTGGGAATTTTTTCAGGTCATAGATGGTTTGCACTGGCTACTGCTTCCAGTGTTGAAATTATACCCCAAATATGAACCACATCTGTCTTTCAGTGCTCTTGGTTTAATTTCTACATTCTTTTGACCGACTTCAAGTTCTTTCCTCTAGAATGTTTCCTGTACATATTATGATTGAACTTCTATGTGAGCTGTGTCATTGCTTTCAAAATACAGCATAACTGTGTAGATAACAAAAGAAAGAAAAAAGCCAATACATGCACATTCGCGTGATTTTTCTTGTACATGTATTTAGGAACAGAGTATGTGTTGTCACATAAAACACATTCCCAGAATGAGATAAAGCATCTGTAAACGATGAGGGGTCATAGAACTTCTTTGACTTTTAAGAGTTATATTTTATCATTATATTTTTCCCACCATTTTATTTCTCAGCTAGTTGGAATTCAGGCTTGTAGTTTCTCACAACTCTATCCTGGACATCAGTATCAGAACAAGTGCTCTCTTTCTTGCCTCATTTTATCAGCGTGCTTTCTCTCCACCTTCTCCCAATAACAATCACAACTTCCACCTTCTGCTTTGGAAGATGCTGAAGTCTTGTTTTAGAGAAGGCAGTTCAATTTGCCTTCTGTCTGAACCATGGCACCTGTGGCTGGCGAAACAGTGGGCTCACAAAAGTAATGATCTGGAATTTTTCAGATAAAAATCTGGAATTTTCCAGCAAAGATGGGTAAATAAGATACATGGGGGTGGGAGAGAGGCTGAAAGAAATCTTTGGCATGAATCTCCAGTAGTTCATCAAAGAAGGTTAATATTACCAAATCCATAATAAAATGAAACTTACTTTATTCCCTAAAGCAAAATTTATAATTTCTCACTTTTATTAATAAGCATACTACTTAAAATTCTGGTTTAATAGAGCCTTTACTTCTCCATCTTATATAGGTAAAAATCATTAGTTTTATTTTCTCACTGCAACAAAGATGGTGATGATACTGGATCATATGATTCCTCTGTTCTGGAATAGAAAACCCACCTGACTTCAATGATTTTCTTAAAAACTGATGGTATGATAAAGTCACCTTATTTAGCAATCAATGTTAGAAGATAAGAATATTAAGAGCAGCTTTATTGCACGAAATGAAAGCAGAGAAATGATCTCTGCTTTATCAAAACTTTACACATTCTAGAAACAGATGCCCTTTCAAATCAATACCAAAGAATTCCTGGATATTAAATTTTCAAACAGTAACAGCTGTCAGAAATCAATCCGTCTTGATTAACTGCTCTTGGAATAAACCAGATTTACCTCACAATTAAACATCGTCAGAGAATGAGATCCTAAAATCAATGTATTATTTTTATACTTATTCCAAGGAATCCAAGTTGATAGAGAATTCATTGTATGTTTATTGTAGTTCATAATATGGGAAGTCTTTTGTAACTGCAGTTAAATTCCACCTCTGCCCACGCTCACAGAGTAAGGAACGTTTATCCCAGCTTATCTATTCCTTTGTGTTTTTTTTTCTTTTCTGCTTCTTTTAATATGTTTACATGAATGACAAAAAAGTTGAGAGTTGGTGTGGATTCAGTTGATTGTATTGCTTGCTGGGATAAATTATTCCAGAACCTTTTTGAAGAGAGGAGTCAGTTTGGAAGCTTGGCCTTGTTTTGTTTCAGTTTTGCTTCTATTTTTTTTTAAAAAGGGTAGATGTAGATATGAAAAGTGAATGTTTAGAGATGGAGTTTCGAACTGTAGGGAAATGGCCGGTATCTTAGAGCTGGGCTCTTTCTAGATCCTTCACCACATGCCTACAATTCACACACAATTCCCTGCCTGCCTGCACCTGTTCAAGATTTTTTCTATTCTGAGACTACATCTGTGTGTGGCACCCAGACTGTTCTTTAAATGGAGATGCATTTCCAGTGCCTTTTGGGCATCAGGAACCGACGTGTTCAGAGACAGGGATAGCACCACACTTTTTTGAGCCATGATTTAAAGTAGTCAAAAGCTCAATTGATTTCTTATGTGTAATTCTAATTTTAGCCATTCATTTTTATTCATTAAAAACATATGGCTAACGTATTTTATGTAACTGAAAGTAAGATGCAGGTTAGCATGCTTATGACAGGAGGAGGTGGAAAAAAAGGATGATCTGTGGTTTATAGCCCATTTTTGGACGGTTTCAGTTCTAACTTTCCATTCAACTCAGAAGTAGAGACAAAGAGTATATATTCCTGAGTATTAAAATAAATGTTGGGAACTGTGAGAGAAGGTATAGGGTCATACCTAGCCCAATAATATTCTTGATAGTGACCGGTACAGTAATGAGGAACAAAGAAGACAGCCTGTCTTTCTATAGCATCAGTTTCCTCAACCCAATAGAACAGACTAATCTGAATAGCAGTAATGGAGAACAGAGTATTTGTGCCTATGTTGTCTGGCTGCTGGTGTTGGGTGGGTTTTGCATGCATACATCAATTCGAGTGATGAGATATCAACATCCATTTCTCAAGAGTTTGTCACCATCAGCTTTTTTTCTGCCAATACTCTTATTGTTGTTAGTCATAATTACATGCAGTATTTAATCAGAAAGGCAGATAAAGTGTATACATACATATATTCAGCTCTTCCACACACAAATGCAACATGAATGAAAGATTTCCTTACCTAGATGTGCAATGAAAATATTTTTTTTTAGAAATGTAGAAGTATTGAAACTAGAGAACAGTTGCAGTACACAAAAGGTTTTGCAATTTCAAAACATTTCAAGTTAGATTCTTTGGTGGTGAATAAAAAAAGAAAGAGAACAAATTTATTTTCACCGTGGACTTAGCCAATTTCCGTTCCCTAAAATGTACTGCTCAAAGCTGTTCACATACTCTGCTAGTATCTCCATAGCTGAAAATAAAGGGTTTGTTTTCTTCCAGCACACAGGCAGAAAGGTTCTGGAAGCATTCATCACCATGTAGTCTCTCTGACATGCACACAGTACTAGAGGAATTTCCTAGATGTGCACGCAGTAATAATTTGCCTCATCTCATAGAAAAGTTGGGGAGTGGAGGACACTGAAATAATTGTTTGTATTTTGGGTTCGGTGGGTTTTTGTTTGTTTGTTTTTTGTTTTTACTATTAGCTATAGATACAGCCACACTTTCAGTTCTTCCTTTCTTCCTTTCATTTGTAAGTACTCCATGACATGCCATGATAACTAATGATGATGTAGACACGCTATTTTTTTAATCAAAATGATCAAAAACATTTTTTGTGGTTAGACACTTTTATTTAAGCTGAAAACAACAGCAGAGTAAAAACTTCCGTACATCAATTTGTGCATGAGATCAGAGCAGGCTCAGAGTTTGTTCTAAGTTTCTGCATGCTAAGCTTCCAAGAAGATCAACAGAAGCTGCATGTGAAGAAGTATTGCAGAGCCCATTTGTGGCTTAAAGATACTGAATAAATGATATAATCTGACTTTATTTTAATTGAGGAAAGAATTGGATTTTAAGTTTAGGACAAAATTGTACCTGGATTTCCATATGACTTTGTAAGATGTCAGTTTACTTCTGATTATGTCCTACGTAGCCTGATTAGGTAATCATCTCAAGCAGTGTGCTCACATGGCTGTTCCTCTACACACTGCTGGTTTATAAGGCTGTTTTCTGATTTGACTCTACCAGATCTGAGCTATTTTCAACAAAGTCTTCTGAAAATTTATTATAGATAATGTGATATTGTTTCCAGCTGTTTCTGCCCAGTACTGTTATTAAATACTGGAAGATAAGGCAACCAGATCACTTTCTCTATCAGACTTTGACACTAGGTCATGGGAATTAATAATGTTCAAAACATATCTCAGTTGGAAACATCCGTCGGACATCTCAACCAGCAGCAGATGTTAAAGCCAAACTGATCAAATTATTACCTTGCACTGCGAAAGAGGAGAAATGTTCTGGAGGCCAGTCATGACATTTGGTCTTTCTGGGTGGGCTGCTTGTCTCAACCGATATATTCTAAGTCCTATTCAAGACACTTTCAGGTCATTGAGCTAGCAGCAACAGATGTCATTCCTTCCCAATACGCATTAAGATATTGGTGAAGTAAGATGTTAGTGAGATATCGAGAATGGTTGTATCTGAGCTGATATAATCCAACTTTTAAAATTCTTGTTGTTACTGCTCTATTTTATAAGGACATAATTTAGCTATCTAGAAAATATCCGTGCTGTCTCCTAATTGTAATTCCTAACCACCTTCAAGCTAACACTGAAGGTGATATACAAGAATTAATACTGAAAGAACAGGAACACCCCAAACCATTGCTTGTTCTCCAGAAGCAGCTGATTCAAAACACTCTGTGCTAACTGCAAACTACACGCTCTTTTAGTTATTACTGATACTGCCAGTGTGATCGAAGGATAAACAGCCATTATGTGTCTGCTTAAACATAGATTTGTAAAGGTAAGGCATATGTACTGCTCATGTGAGTAATTGCTCAACATTATGCTGTGTATAGACTGTGGTGTCTGACAGCTTCAGGCTTCTTGAAGGACCACATCCCTATTCTTAAAACCACTCTCCACTTGGGAGCATGTCCAGCACACTGCATGATGTGGCAGTACTGATAGTGCAAATTGCAGTCACAGCTGAATATTTTAATAACATATATTTTTAATTTAATAAAAAGTACTTTAAAGCAAAGAAATCTACTGGGCAGTTTGGCTGGTATGTTAAAGCTGTCAGGAGCAGAATGCTGTAAGTCATCTGAGGAAGAGAGAAATGAACAACTATAGGAATAGTTTGCACACATTAAAATAACAACAACAAAACCCCACTAAACATATCTTTAACTGTGTTACTTTTCTTATGCCGTGGTGTTCTGTTGATGTGCAGACACACAAGTGGGTACAAATGAGGTCTGTTTTTTTGCATATACTTGCACAAGTGGATGGATGATGGAGGCTGGTGCCCCGCAATCAGCAGAAGGAGGTACTATCTAAATGTACTTCTGAAGATGCTAATGCTAATCATGGAAACTAAACTTCTTATGTCCCGAAAGAACATTTGAGAATTCTTCAGTGTTTATATGTTGCTCTGCTATTCTGGTAGAATTTGCTTTTTCTGCCTCTTCCTCCTACTAGGGCAGAATTCTACTGAGAGTAGAATTTCAGTAGCTGTATGCTGATGTTGTCTGAATACATCACTACTGAGAAAAGTTGTTTACTTTAACCTTTAAGATATCTGTTTTGCTGAAGGACTGAGTTAAGTGAAATGTACTTGTTTCATTTAAGGTTTGAGATGCGCACTCTATTGAACATCTTGGTATCTTGGTCTGTAAAGAAGCTCATTTTTCCAGTGATTTAAAGAAAAAGAGGGAGCACAGCTGATCTTCATCGGGTTAAATTGTGTTGTAAAATCATCTCTCAGAACATTATGGTGTAATATAAAATGTTTTACAAAACTTACATTAGAAGTTTTGGTTACAGTATATGAACTTGAAAATATTGAATCCAGAAAATAGGAATTGTTATGCAGTAGTTTGGGAATATTAAATGAGCAGAACTGGGAAAAGGAACATCAGTTCCTTCTCCCAGAATGTCATATGAGCTTTCTGCTTGCAAGATGTTTTAATATACAAAAGCCTTCAGCTATCTATTGCAAGATGTTATGTGTTATAAGTTCTCTGATTACTTTCTAATTTTAAAACAAATGAGACTAGCAGAACATCAGATTAAACTTTTTAAAAAAGGAAAACAAAGTAGAAATGGCTCTTCATACAATTTTCATAAGCACCCAAGGATGCTGTTAAATACCAAATGTTTAAAACTTCAAAGATCCCAGAGTTGGTTAGTAGAAAATGTCATAGAGAACTCGAAAATGCAGTCACCACCTCTGTGGTTCCTCAGCCACAAAATGCTTGTGGCCAGGAGAGATTTCTGTGGAAATATCACTGTGCTTGCCATGCTCTTACAGTCATCTTCAGGCATCTCATATTGGTCAGAGTTGGAAGTAGGATACTGCACTGCATGTACCTTTGGTTTGACTGAGTGGAGCTGTTCTTACGTTCTGTTATACAAAGAGACAAACCAGAGAAGTCTTGTTTTGTTTTCCTATTAAGAGAAGTCAGATTTTAAAGCATTCTATGTATATCAGATACAGCAATTATTTCTCTGATATTCTTATTCTTATAAGCTCTTAATATGTTCATTTTGTCTTATAAAATTTTCTTGTGAGATCAGAAAGCCTAATCCATAGATTTTTGTATTTAAATAAGGAAGAATCAAGAGCAAATCTTGTTTTATTTCTTACTTCCATTCTTACTCACAGCCCACGCTTCTTAGCTCTACAGGCTTGCCTAGAAAGGCATTTTTTTCTTGTGTTGTCTGCAAGTTTTTGAGAAGTGTCAGTGGAAATAAGTGGTATCTGATTTCTCAAAGCTGTTCTTAATTTTGGTGTTAGAATGACACTTAGATAACAATTTGAAATATCTTTCCATCACTGACTTCTTGAATGTCCAATTTTTCAACCTCCAGTCTTTGTCTGATGTGTTGTTTTGTGGTCTGCTTATCCTGTGCTTAGTCCCTTTATTATTGAGTATCTTTCTTGGTAATCTTCCGTGGGTAACCAGGTCTGTCTTTCTTTAACACATCCATTTTCCTCCAACGCTCATAAGACCAATGAGGTAGAAGATTTAAGTTCAGCGAAGCAGGTCCCGTTGTGTTTATACCATGCCTGATTTTGAGTTCCTTTTTTAATAAGGGAGGTGATAAGCTGTGCATCTTTCTTCACTGACAGACTGCAGGCTTGTGAATCTCAGTGAGGTGGAACAGAATCTCCTCCTTTGAAACCCTTCTTCACACCCTTTGGCCACAATGGCAAGAGCACCACTTCTCTAAGGATCTTCTCTTTCCTTCTTTTTAAATTCAAGACAGATTTTGAAAAGCATTATTTGTAATTCATTTACATCTGGAAAAAAAAAAAAACAACTTCAAAAGTTAGAAATTGCTACAGTTTATCTGAGCAAAGAGCAGCAGTGCTGTCTAATCAGAGGCAGCATTTCTCATTTTAATGACAAAGATTGGACTGATTTTTCCCATGTTGCCTTGGCTTTCAAGAACTTGCACAAATCTCAGACACTGGGTTCCTTGCAAGAGTTAACAGTTAAAAAGCCTACTAATGATACTGTTTTCAAATGATTTCTTTGGAAAACAGTGAGTGAAAAGAGGTGGATCTCCGAGCCTATTTGGATGTTAGTGTGTTGCCTGTCATGACACAGTAAAACAGACTACAGCTTAGTTTGGGCGGCTGTCATACCAAGTGTGGTTGCTTTTGCTTTTGAGCACCAAGAGGATGCAGGTGCTTCATGGAATGAGAATAGTTAAAAATCTCCAAACATGCTTTTAATGATTACTTTAAAGGTTTCTTCTTTAATTTCTTAAGAAGTAACAGCTGGTCTCTCTGCTTATCACCAGGTGTATTAGATAATGGTCTAGTTGTATTAGATATCAGTTTGAGACTGACTGTTGCTGCACTCTTCAAAGTTGACCTGCTATATTTTTTCACTTGCTTTTCAGAATGAATTTTGTAATCCTCAAGAGAATTTAGTGACATATTTCAGTAAGCAAACCAATTTTCATTTGCAAGCTGAGTCCATTTAACATGGATTTGTTGGCAGACAACTTTGAGCCATACAGAAAATGTTAACCTCTCCACTGCTATGAATGTATATGCATTCTGCTGCTCCTTGATCTCGAAAGCATGCACTATTTGTTAATGGGAAGCTGCCTGAAATCCTTATTTTCATACTAAGCTGCAAATATACCTCTGTTGAAATTTCATAGTACAATAATATGTATACAATACAATAGTGCGTGTAATACAAAATGGACATGTGTTCTGATTCTGTACTTTTTATATACTTATACACAAACATACATGCACAAACTTTGTTGACTTTCAAAACTGTATCTGACACTTCAATGAGAACCTTTTTGAAATATGATGTTTGGTTGCATTCAGAATCACAAACAAGTATAGAGACCTTCTGAGAGGCATTGGGGTGCTCCACAAAATGTAGAACTTTTCAGAATTAGCACCATCAGAGTAATTTCTGTGGCAAGTTTATATAAAACAGGATTAACATATTTTGGCTTTATTTTGAAAAATTAATTTGAAGAGTGATAGTTACAGAGGTGTGTATAGAAAAGCAAAAAGTGGGTATAGTATTATATTTCTAAAGAAAAGGGGTAACTAAACTAATTCTACACACTACATTTAAAAGACAACCCTATTTGCATCTTGATGACTGAAATGAAGTTCTTTCCAACAAAGAGTGATGTCTGTGCTCAAAGAACCACAAAGGACTGGAAAACTAGAGAGAAGTTCTGCACTTTTCACAACTGCTGATAGCTGTGCTTGTAAGCCTTAATTTAGGCAATCACTAACAACTCACTGGTGTTGAAGACAACGGTAAAACAATTAATTTTTAAGTTTGAAAGATTGCAGTGATCGTTTGCAAAACACTTGAGCACAAATTCTAATAAAAGAGCAATGACTCCATCCAGACAAAATAGTATTTGATGTTGGTGGGAGTTTCATCTGTGTAAGGTCTTCATTATCCAGACCTCTGGAAGAAGGGCTAAAAAAAAATCCATAAAAAAGAAACTGTAATAATTGTAACAGCTAGATGTTAATGAAAACGGCAAGACTTAATATGTTTCAGCTGATTTTCTTTTTAAACAAATAATAGTTCTGTTTTTCACTATTGTGTTATAGTTACGCATCTGCAAATGCAGCGTGGCAGACCAAAAACCTCTTGTGAGTTTTAGATATATATCAGCCACCATTACTATAATCTCTGTGAACTGTAAAGATTTAGCATATGCAGCGACGAAACAAAAGTAGTCACCATGGAGTTACTGTCACACTAAATGCATCCAACGTGTACAAACGCTATGCCTGAAGACCTGTCAAAATGAAGAATCAGCATGAGAATTTTGCAAAGATGTAACTTACTCCTGAATGCCTCTTACTTCTTTTCCAACTTCCTTCTCCTTTCACTCCATTTCGTTTTCCTTGCCAGGAACTGAGTCCTGCTGTAGAGAATGCACTAATTCCTTAGCGGTAAGGGAGAAATCAGATAAAATGAATGTCTGTGGGGCTCTTCTCTGTAGGATGACATGTTGTAAAAATACAACTGTGTTCTGAAAAGTGACTCTTGAGATGGCATCTTGGGAGTGAGTGGGGGAAGGTTATGTTTATTATCTGATAATGACTTCCAGATCGAGTTTGCTCAGTTTGCAAGTTAAGGAAAAAAAAAAAAAAACCCACCAAAAAAACCAACCCGCCAACAACCAACCCTTTTTTAACTGCCTTCTCTGCAGTCTCAGTTTGAGATTTAAAAACCATGCTGTGCTAATTCTAACCCAAGTATTACTGTCAGCAATAAAAAGGTGCTTAAGGGTATATTGTCTTTTAGTTATAGTGTCCATCAGTGGACTGTAAATGAATTTTAATTTTGTTGATGTCAAAATCAAAGTTTGTTTAATTATTGGTGATGAATTCCTTCTTACTACCTCTGTTGAAATGGCTTTTGGACCTACCTACTGTGGGGGAATGTTGAAAGAAGAGGAATAACCCGCTGTGCTATTAATTTCACATTGCTGCTAAGGATTCGTGGGTGAGGTGACAGGAGTCACAAAAGCCCCGCTGGCTTACTGACCATGGCGTGAGCACAGATTTCTCATAGGTTTGAGTATCTAGCATTCATGTGTAGCACAACTGAGAAAAGGTTGTGAGAAGAAGCTGTATTTTAATTAAATCAAATGATGTGGTTTAGAATACATCAGCTTTCAGATGTGCAGGTCATTTAGATCCAGCTGTAATAAGATGTTATCAGAAACAGAGCTAGCAGTTCAACAAACGCTGGGATTAATGTAAGTGTGGCCTCTGACAGTGCTTATATGACGGTGCTGCTGACCTGGGTCATTACAGTAAAGGAGTGAGCGTTATCATCAGTAATGCTTCACTCCTTTCTTTTTCTGCCAGATATGCAGTTGTTCAGCATGTACTAAAATCTTGTCAACAAAGACCTCACAGCTGCCATCTCAGGCTGCAGGGCTCGGCCACATTCTGAGATGTGGCTGTTCCATGGCTCTGTTCCATCTTCTTGCTGGGCTAGCGAGCTGGGATGTGTGCTGTCTGTCTCTGTCGCACTTGCATCAGCACAGTGGGATCCTCTGGGGATCAAGGTAGGAGGATAAAGTCTTTGTGGTGCTTGGCATCATTTTTCTCTCATTTTCCCTCCTGTCCGGTCTTTTGGCATTGTATTTTACAGTAGCTATTCTTTTACTCTGTGGCAGGTGACCAGGATTTGAAATCCCTCCTGATTTTAATAAGTAGTGTAACTGCTGCCCTTGATACACCCTCAGAAGAGCTCCCAGTCTTCCCTACTCCCAGTGTGAGGGTATTTGTTCCTCACAGACACCGCACACCAGTAAAATCTGATTTCAATGTCAGCTGGATTCTTGGGCTCAGCCTTTCCATCCCTTGTCCACCTATTTGTTGCTGCATGGTTCCATTAGGGTATTTTTGCTTGTGCTCATCACTTCTGCAAGCAGTGGGAGGTTTTCTTATGGCACACAGATGTTATTCCCAGATAGCACGTGTCTGCCACCTTTTTGTGAGCAGAGTTTAGATAATACTCACTCTGAGTCTGGAGACAAAC
>PPHD01020096.1:0-13802 GCA_002909625.1 Bambusicola thoracicus
TGGAAAGCTATTCTTTTCTTAGGGTATGAGTGGTAAGATTAGATAGCAGTTAGAGACAAAAAATAACTGAAAGGGAGGGTAAAAGAGCTGATAGAAGTCAGTTGGAGAAAAGGATGCTTTTGTAACTGAGAAGTGATAAAGAAGAAAATAGGTCCTGAACAGCATCAAGATTCTAAGATTCTAAGATTAAAAATAAATTATAGAAAGTGTAATTCTGTTCTGGAAAATGCCATACACTGGTGTAAATTAGAGGTAAACTTTGAAATTAACATTTTGATCAGTAAAAATAATTTTAAAAGACCTATCACCAAAGTTACTAGAGGCGGAAATGTGGATTCTTCTGTAAGTGATCCCTTCCCACCTCATTCACCCAAAGTGGCAGAGGGAAAAACATAAGATGATGTTAGCGACGGGAGGAGGAGGATTTTATTTCAGGTGCTTACAGATAGATACTGTTGGCCTCTCTGTACTTAGTGCTGCTGGGCAAAGCAGGCATATATTCTCAGAGGATTCTGACAGTTACTACCTTAAGGCAAGATGAAGTCTTTTTTCCTGGTGCAGTAGCACAACAGGGAATTATAAACACTTAAAGATAAGGACTTTGGCTTAGATATTAAAAGACAGTTTTGGCAGGTTCTCATCTTAGGAATGAAATTTAGTTCCCAGTATTTTATAGCCTCTGTAGTACCCACCTACATCTTATCATACATAAGTCTAAATTTTTAAATTCTCATCTTTGTTCTACAGTAGGTTAGTAGGAAGAAAATAAATGTTGCAGTGAGTCAGTTTCCATGTAATTTCAGAGTGGGGGAGTGGTTTAATAAATCTTGCATTCTGGTTTTAATCTTCTTTTCTGACTGTACTTACTGGAAGAATAAGTCCTTTTCCAAATGTAACTTACAGCACTTGCTTTAGTAGTCTGTATCAAAAATAAAACTACATATATTATATATAGATTTTATTGGTACAATTCTTGACTATTTACAGTTTTCTTTTTAGCACATCTTTTCCAGTTCAGACTTATCAGTTTCATTTTGCCTGAAAGAAACCACTGTGAACATTTAAAAACAAACAAACAAACAAAACTTGTGTGAGAAAGGTCCACTCAATCCAGAGGAAAAAAAAAAACAGTAATGATTGCTTGTACTCATTTGCAATATTTCAGCAAATTACCCTGTAATGCAAAAGCTAGTCAGGATTTCCCACTACTCTTGTTTAGAGTGTGAGGAGAAGAGAACTGAGAAGGGATTCTTTTCTATAAGTCTGCCTACTAGGTTTATTTTGAAGATATAGCTAAATAGGAGCATTGAAATAAATTGATTTTATTTATCACATTGGTCCAGATATTAAAATGGGATAGCATTACATATGAACTTTCATTGGTGCCTGATAGTACTGAACTCACAGCCTGGATGAAAGAAAATAAACAATGATGTTGCAAAAGTTTGATTCTCTCAGTGAAGATTAGTAAAATATATGCACATTAACTTCATGAGAAAAAGGGTGGTTCTGAAGTCAAGCCTACTGTATATCTTAAAAACTCAACAAGAACTGTGAGTTTTGTAATTTGCAGTCTTATATATTTATGTTTTAAAGCATTTTGAATAAATTCAGAAACATATATATCTACATCAAAGATGGAATTTCTATTTCACAGTAAAACAGTAGAAAAGTTCATATTTTTAACATACCATGAAAATATACCATAAAAGTCTAGTATAGATTTTTGAGACACTGGGTTGCTAAACTGAAAATGAAAACAAAATAGGGAAGGAAGTTTACACAGGAGATAAAATTTAAAAATAAAATGTTAAAATTTTTCATGAGAGTCAAAATTCTTTTTAAAAAGACAGAACTGATGTGTGAAAGAGATGCAGTGCAGAGTTCCCAGGAATCCCAGGAATATAGTGCTACAAGAAAGTCTGACTTGTCTGAAATGCTGTCTTTGATTTTTGTTGTACTTTCCTATGTAAATAATTCTATTAATTATATGTCTTCCATTTTTCAGAACATTTCCTGAGAAAATCAGTTGGTATGATCATAAGTGACTTTAACAATTCAGTCATTTTGCAGGTATTTGCATAAAACTTACAGAATCATTTTCATTAGTTTGCTGTTGTCAAGTTGGAAAATGGAAATACTTACTGATTTATCGAATTCTGATCAGTTACTTTTTTTTTTGCCCTACCTTTCTCTTCTTTTCATGTAGTTAAAAAAATGTTTAACTCTTAAATGGCATAGCAATTTCCCTACATCAAGACAAATGAGGAATTGTCTTTATAAAAATCACTAAGATAGTGTGTAATATTCATTTCTAACTCATAACAAGCTAGCTTGCCTGGAGAAAAGGGTGGGTGGAAAATGAGCACAGAGATTATATCTTTAACTAGGTTAAGTAAATTTATTTTCTGATTGAAGATTTAATATATACTTTTTTTCAAATGTGATTCAATGATTCTGATATAACCATCCCTATTATTTAATAACTGTAGATACTGTGAGGAGGTGGGAGCAATTTTTTTTTTTTACAGTTGTTGTACCTGAATAAAAATTAAATTGTGTCCATAGTACCTGCAGACGTGCACGCCTTTTCAAAAAAAAAATAAAAAAAAATCAAATGTTATTTTAATACATTACCTAATGCAGATATAGGCTGTTTGAATCCACGTATGGATGCAATTAATTCTGTGTTTAAAAATAATCTGTTGCATCAGAGATTCTATAATTTTCGTTCTTGAAGTTTGCTTGCATTTATTTCCTATTTCCCTTCTTGACTGTTTTTTTTTTTGTTGTTGTTTGTTTGTTTTAGCAGAACAATAGTGAATGCATGGAAATAGGATCTTTGTAAGAGGAGGTCCTTATAGCTGTGTCTCATAGAACATCAGTAAACTGAGGTGTTAATCCCACAAAACAAAAACACAATCAATGGCCTTGATTGTTGAACTGCTCTGTAAATAAAATCACCCTTTTTAGATTTTCTACTAAATGAGAAACTGAACACTACATTCCAAATTGCTGTTATTAAATAACTTGAATCTCAAACATTCCCAGATTTAAATGAAATTAAAGGATGTTACTTTATTTTCTGAAATGAGATTAATTATGTCACAAAAATTCAGAAGTGAACCTCGCTAACCCAAATGACAGGTTAGAATGCTGGAGGATCTGAATTTATCGTCAGGTATCAATTATGCAAAAACTCAGAAATATGAGTGCTTTTAAGCATTTTATTTAAAGCAATTTTTATTCCAAAAAACCTGTCACCATTACTTTGACAACAATTTCCCATAAAAGGCTCATTGGAAATTTCACTAAAATGTGGGTAGAGATGTCACAACCATCTCTGATAAGATGACTGACTTTTTCTTTTTGAGGAAAAGTTTCCTAAAATTGTCTCCTATAATGGTTATCATATTCCCAGTTATCAAAACCAAAAAGGATACTGCAGCATTGCAGAGGAGGCAAACACAGGAGGATAGTGTAATGCAAAACAACATGGCTTCTTGTGAGTGATAGAAACTCCAAGATGTTTGGGGTTAGGGATCCTGCCTGAGACATTCATGAGCAGACATGGGTCTGAGCAAGAGGGAGATAAAAGTGCTGGAGCTATGGTGTGCAGGCTCAGTTCTGCACCTGCTGAGTGCAAACCCTGGTATTTCCATATTCTTATGCTTTTCAGTTATCTCTGAGTACAGCTGGAGACGTAGCATGTCAGCTGAACAGCCTTGCCTTTGTTCTACCTAGTAAAATCCAAAATCTTAGGCAAGTTTTCAAGCAGAAGAAACTTTCCCCAAGGAAATCTTAGCATAGAAAACCTCAGCATATGGTAACCTAAATTAAAAAATAAGGTGTTTTTCAAAACTTGGAGCTGTTTACAGAGGTTATATGGGGAAAAAAAAAAAAATGCCTTTTCTTTCTATGTTATGTATTCATACCCCATCCCTGGAAGTGTTCAAGGCCAGGTTAGATGGGACCACGGGCAATCTTATCTAGTGCCTGATTTAGTGACTGACAACCCTGCCTGCAGTAGGAGCTTGGAAAAAGGTGATCTTTGAGATCCCTTCCAAACCAAGTAATTCTGTGTTCTATGATAATTTATGTTTGTCTTAAAGCTCTAGCGCTTTTAGTTTCAGCAAATTATAAATCATAGAAAAAAGTATTCATCTAGTTTGTTGATAAAGTTCAAGAGATGTGACGAAAGTTTAAGCTTAAAAATAAATAAAAATCCTTAAATAACCTCTTCAGTCATTTAGTTCCTAAAACCTCTGAATTTGAGCTTCCTTCAAGATTGAAAATGTTAACAGGTTAACCAAACTTTTTATATGTTTCATGAAATTTCATCAAACTTCATTTGCAGGATATAATTATTATGAGCTAGTTCTTTGCTAGTATATAGATGCGATGTCATTTGTTGTTACTGTTGTCTCTTTGCCATATTCTTCATATTTTGTAATCAATTGCTTTTGAAGGCAAACGTATATTTCTTACTCAGATTAATAAAGCAAAACTTAATAAGTCAGTTGAAGCAATTGTTTTATTCACTGATAAATGCAGTACAGAGTTATTTCAAGAGTATCATTCTTGAACTTTTGTCATCTTAAATAATGTATTTGCATTATTTAGAAGTGGAAATTCTTGTCTGTGGACATGTGTGATGTCTGGGAATTTTGTATAACCAGGATATCACTTATTTCATTTTTAATTAGAGTACTAATTTTGTTGTTGTTTAGAGGGTTATCTGTTCCTATTTGTTTTTATACAACAGGAACAATAACAGGTCCTCGTACATACTCCAAACAAGTAATTATTACTCTAATCTTCCATGAGGCTTAATTCATAAGGTAGTGAAGTTGATAAGAGTTTACATTTTCCTTTCATGAATTTCAGGATAGATCTTACAAAACATATTTAAAAGTGAATGAGCTTTTCACATTGGTCTTTGTAATAACAGTTCATCTCTCTTTCTAAGTGAAAATCAGTTTGTACTTACTAGTACTCAGATATTATGATGTTTGTTAGAGGTAATTAAAGAAGATGGAAGTAAAAGGAGGAAAAAACAGCATCCCTTTCAAAATGCGGTATCATTTTTCTCTATGGTAGCTCTAGATGACTGTTACGCTGTATGGAAGCAAAGGCTTGTGAAGCTGTGTTCCTCAGCCTGTTTGAACTAAGTATGCATAATGTCTGTTTGATACACTTGCAAAGTAAACACATCAGATGAAGTAGGCATGAAGACTAGAACTGAGGAATGTCAGAAAGCCACCTGGAAAACGATCAGACAGAAAATAAACTGCCCCATGCTGTTAAACTTGAAATACTAAAGGCTGCTTTAACTTCTCCTCTTTTCACAGCTGCTGAAAAAGCATAATGCTTAGGAAGTAGGCTGTTTCAGCAGCCTGTCTTCTGAAAGTTGCACCCCTTGATGTTACATTCCATGTGTGCCGAGCACTGCTAGCAAGCATCCCTTTAGCTGAAATTCACATCAGCATGAATGATTTGTGGAAGGTCCATGAACCTCCTAAGCCATGCTTCAAAATCTTCAGTGTAACTTAATGATGTTCAGGGCTTTTACTGTGCCCCTGGACAGGGGATAGCAATGCAGTGATTGGCCACAACCACTGCTGCTGATGGGATCTGTGCTGCTGATTTCCATGTTATTATTATCAGGCACTTTGTGCCATTCTAGCTCTTGCCACAGCTTATTACTTGTGTATGAACAGTCATACTAGGCCAGGGTACAGGTCTCCTGTTTCTCTCTGGCCTAAGGCATATTAGAAAAAGAGAACTGAAAGCAGTGGATGTCTTTCCACTGACTCAGTACCTGCCTGATGATTCTGAGGCTTCCCGCTCCTGAAGCTGCATCTACAGCCTCATGCTTAGTACACCTAAATGCAGATTTCTTCAATAGATCTGCTTAATCACTTTGAATGGCTGATGTTCGCTTTCTATAATAATGAATGTTATTATTTGAATATGCACATGGAAAAGCAATCAGAGGTACAACAAACTGCTAGGCAAAATGGAAATTAAATGTTACCTATTTCTTTTCTGTACAGTGTCTAACTTCGTATATGCCTTGTGTATCATCCATTGTTCCTAATTCATCTAAAGATCACAGGATATTAAATTTTTATGAAATGGAAAGCTCCCTATATGTCTGATCTGTACAGTTACTCTGCACTGTTTCAAGTTCTTTATATATATTTTTGAGGTTTTAAGCTGTGTATCAGCTGGACCCAACAGAGATGCACATTAAATAGCCAAATACTTTTTTTTTTCTTTTTTCCCTAATAATCTATAACATTTTACTTGGCTTTTCAACCACTTCTGAACAGCATGCTGATATTTTCATGGAACCAACCATAATGACACTAAGCCTGCTATCCTGAATGTTAATAGTTATTTAGAGCTCATTACTGTGTATGTATAATTGTGATGATTTTACCCTTCATGTGCATTATAATGCATTTATCAATGCTACATCTCATCTGGCATTTTTATCACCCAGTCATTCATAACTATAGGATACCTTTGAGGCTCTTTGTAGTCTGTTTTAATTTCATATTGTCAGCAGATGGCTGTCACCTCCCTATTTTCCCTTTTTCTCATTATTTATGAGTAGTTTGAATAGCACTGTGAGCAGCACAGATGCCTGAAAAGCTCTGTGGGAAATCTCCATTGTAAAAAACTTTTCTACACAACTTTGATTTTCTGTTTTTCCTATTTCTTTCTGAAAGTCCTGTTATTAATCTGATACAATCACCCTTCTCCTGCAATGAAAATTTAGTCTCCTGAAGAACCTTGTTAATTTTTTCAACACAATTTTATGAGAAATCCAGACAGTGTATGTGATTCTGATCAATCTTAGCCAAAAGATATTACCATAGATCTTGAACAGATTTTGAGCCACCACTTCCTTTGGTGACACTTCCTTTGGCTGTTGGGAAAGTGTTATCTTTCTCATTACATCACTTATCAATTTACTTGGCTCCATTCTTAGCTATTTCCTACCAACTTGTCTAAAGATGAAATCAGTGTTTCTGGTTTATGGACCTTTTTATTACCTTATGTCATCTTGATCCCTTCAAATAAGGGCAAGTAACTTCTTTAACACCTTTTTTTTTTTGGTTGCAGTTTGTTTACTATTTGCTTGTGAGTTGTAATCATGGGTTATAAAGTTTGCAGGGTTTGTATGGCATCCAATAAGTATAGTTAAAGGCATGAGATTGTTTTTGCATCCTTAACACAATTTTTAAGGTACTCAAGTAATGATGTTCAGAAATGCAGGGCAGCTTTAGTGTATGACTTGTGGAAGACTCCATTCTACCTTTTACATAATAAATATTAGTGGTATTCAATTCTTACTGTCTCTCTTTCTTTCCTTCTGCCAACACATCTGTTGATGTTCTTTTTCTTCGATGTTAGTTTATCAAAAATAATAGCACATATTCAAATGACCAGCTTTCTGAAATTAGAGTATATAATGAACTCCTAATGATAACACCTGCATTTTATCATTATAACTGTCATACCAGAACCAAATATTACCTTTAGTTTTGAATAAGAAAGTACATACCTGATTAGTACTATTACTAATATTACCCTTGACCCACATAACAACTCTTCAATCTGTATGTAAGAGGCAAACAAAAGAATTTCTCTATTCACAGAGGGAGCAACAAAGAAAAGCCAGCTACACTATAGACTGTCTTTCATGTTACACTTTTCTCTGGGCACTAGCTTTGCTTTATATACAATTACGTTATTATCTGTTCCTTATGGCTCTGACCTATCTGTGACTTTCACCTAACAGCAACAACAATTGTCCACAGGGACTTATTCTCCTATATTCACCTGTTTCTCTAGTAGATACTTAAAGAGAGCTGCAGAATTTAATGCCTCCTATATCCATTTGATTAACTTTACAAACAAAACAAAACTAAACTAAATTAAACAAACAAACAAACAAAAAAGCCCTACAAGGTAACAAAAGCCGTGATATGCATTGTTTCACAGAGGTTTCTGTCATGACCCATCAACCCAAGTTTACTAATCCTGCTTGTTGTTACTGCATAGCTATTCTCTGTCATGTGAAAGTGTTTTTATTCCCCACTGTTCTTGCTTTCATTGAATTTTAGGTCAAAGACTAGATTGGTTCGCATCAGAACTTCAAAAGAAAAGTCCAACATTCATACTTTCTTCAAATAATTCAGAAAATAAATGTTGTTGTTGTTGTTATTATTGTTTGTTACTTAGTTCACTAGATTAATTGTTTTTCATGGGCAGGAAGAAAATAAATTTGTTATATGAATTTGTTTATTAACATCCAGTTATGGAGAATTTAAATCAAATATCTACTCTGATACACTCTTATTTTTTAAATAATCTTCAACAAATCAGTTAACATTGCTTTACCTCAGTTGACCATTTTCATCCAACTGCAATATTTCCTACCTCTCAGTATGTTAATGAAGTTTTGCTGGTATGATATTTACTGATGTGACTCAGATACGCATTTAAATATGTTCATATACAGTGGTTCTTGTTACTCAATACATTGAGAAGAAAATTTTCATCATTAGTTTTATGTTAGCATTACAGCCATGTGACATTTTTTCTAATAATTTACCAACAGTATTTTTGACAGTTGTTGCAACATTGTTACTATAGCCAATATATATATATTTTTAACATATGATGATTTACAAAAAAAGAAAACAAAAAATTCTGAAATTAAAAAATCGAAATGATCAAAAGCTATTTTTTTAGCTGGAAAAAATGTTCTACTGTATTTTTCCTTCTATGTTTTCAGAAGGAAAAGTATGTTCTGAATTGAATTAAAAACAGCAATCACTTGTCCATCGTAAACAAGATTTTGGTACCAGTATGGTTCTTTTTGTACTTAAAAAGTCTATTTCTCATTCTGCTTTCCTTCTCTGTATCCCTATTAACACCTATATCCTGGAGGACTTTCTACCCCACTCTCCCCTATTACATTCTTGAGCATATTCAAATTACTTTTTGCTGCCCTCTCCATAGTCTAGCCTGATCTATATTTCCATGACCAAAATGTTTCTCTCTAAATTTAAAAGAAAAAATAAATGTCTACAACTAAAGACTCAAAACACATGCAAAGTAACCCTTTGCATGAAAGCAAAGTAAAGTACATCAACTGTATGTTTTGTTTTTTAATCTGCATGTATTGGCAAATGACAGATTTTGCATTGCTACTATATTGACCTACAAAACCCTTCTCTGTAATGACATAATTGTCACAGTGTGGGGGTGAGGTGAAGCCACTATTAAGCTAAACAGTATATTGCTGAACTCTGCTGCCTCGTGATGATTCCTGTCTTACCGCCGCAAGTTGTCTGGAACAAGTAGAGGGAAAAGCAATATGGGCCACAAGTGCAAATTAAGCAGAGAGAATTTAACTCTTTCTAAGCAAAATTTGACATTTTCTCTGTCTTATGCAGTTCCAGTTACCCAAATGGTTTCACTAAAGTCTTTGAAATTAGCTAGTCCCTAAGTGACATCCGTTTAGGGATTAGCTAGTCATGTAAGGATCAGTGTTTAAGTATGGGCTTGTTCCCTCATCAACCCATCTGTCATTTTTCTGAGATAAAACATTAATTTCCATAGCAACAGCCTTTAGTGTTACCAGTAGGATTATTATGACTTTCATCAGGATCAAGCAAAGGAACCTGGACCAGTTTGAAATAAAATCTTATCCAAGCACAGGAAGACTGAAATAATAGGAAAGCTGTTACAAAAGTCATAGTTAAGTCTCTTTTGCTATCTGCCACATTAAAATAGATAGGAACAATAAGTTAAATGTAGTGTGAACTGTCACCATTTGTAAACGTTATGTCCACTTGATTGGCCTTATTCCAGATTTTGTGAGAGTCCAACAGAAACACAGCCCTGGCCTAAATCCATTTCTGCTTTTTCAATAATTAAAAAAAATGCAATCTGGTGTCTCAACATCAACACATTGTGTAGTGTTCTAAATATAGCTGTTTTTAATAGTACAACAGAAAAAATAAAAGCATTCTGATTTCAGTGTTATACAAGGTGAAGCACATGCATTAACAGCATTTTACAAATGCATATCATATATTAATAGAATCACAGAATAGCTTTAGTTAGAAGGGATCTTTAGGATCATCCAGTTCCAGCCCGCCTGCCATGGACAGGGGTGCCAACCACTAGATCAGGACGCTCAGGATCCCATCCAACCTGACCTTAAATGCCTTTAGTGATAGGGCTTCCACAAATTCTTCTGAAAATCTGTTCCAGTGTCTCATAACCTTTTGAGTAAAAAATTTCTTCTTAATATCTGATCTAAATCTCCCATCTTGTAGTTTAAAATTGTTCCCTCTTGTTCTAGCACTAACATACCACATATAAAGTCAGTCTCCCTTATGCTTATAAGCTCCCTTCAAGTACTGGAAGGCCACAATGAGGTCTTCCCAAAGGGTTCTCTTCTCCAAGCTGAACAGGGCCAAATCCTTTAGTCTTTTAGATGCAGTCCACCATGCTATTGGCCTTCCAGGCTACAAGAGCACACTGCTGGCTCATGTCAAGCTTTTCATTTACCAGAACCTCCCAGTCATTCTCCATAGGGTTGCTCTCAATGAGATCTTCCCTCAGTCTTTATATATGTCTGGCCCAAGTGTAACACCTTGCAGTTATCCCTACTGAACCTCATTAGATTCTTATGGGCCCACTTTTCAAGGCTCAGGTCCACCTGGATGGTACTCCTTCCTTCTATTGTGTCAACTGCTCCTCTTGTCATCAGCAAGCTTTCTGAGGGTACACTCAGTCCCACTGTTTATGTCATTGATAAGGATGTTGAAGAATACTGGTCCAATGACTGACCCCTTGGGATCAGCTTCCACCTGGATACATAGCCATATACAGAATTACAGTTTTACGTTATCTGAATCTCTGACAGATCTGTTGGAGGAATTTCTACTTTAACTTGATCCATTTTGAATTAGCCTTGTTCTCACTATTTTCTACATCTTGTGACCATTACTGGGTGATTATATTTCTGATGGTTTTGACAATCTTGACAAAACCTATAACCAGTAGGTGAAAAATTATTGTTTAGGGATTTTCCTTTGCCTTGTCTTGTCTTGCCTTCACCTTTCCTTCCTTTCCTTTCCCTTTTCCTTCCCCAGCCCTCTTCCCTTTTCCCTCTTCTCTCTTCACTCTTCCTTATTTCTTCATCACTCTTCCCTTTTTCCTTTCCCTTTCTCTTTTTGTGGTGAATTATTTCAGTATGGAATATCTTTTCTCTTTATCTGTGACCTGCATCTCCACAGCTTTAAACTAATCAGTCTCACACACAAAGAAGATAGATTTCTCTCTGCCTTCAGTAGCCAGGTTAAATCAGCCAGAAGTAGGCTAGTGGTCTCTGTAAAGTGCTGTATCCCCAATGGTATATTTTTAGACATACCATACCATACAGTTAGGAGTTAGGCCAGTTTCTGACACAATCTATCTTGGTATGATATGACTTTTCTAGATGCATTAATACTGATATAAGAAGCCAAAATTTAGCATGTATTGGAATGTTTCCTATTATAATATTAATTGATTGCATATATATGGTATTCAAAACATCTTATATATCCCACCAGTAGAACAGGGCTGTATATCAGTACTCGATTTAGTGAGGAAAGACAATCATCCTATTAGACTGACAAAGGTAAATTTAGCAACTGTAGGAGTGTGTAGTTATATGAGATACTAAAAACTGTACATGGAGCAAAAAAGATAACTATAAAGTGAAACTCTTGTCATTTTTTGTTCATCTAATGCTCTAAAACAAAAGTTATCCATTGGAAAAGTTACTTAAGTTTGGAAGCACTCTATGTCTTATGCTTTAGTAAAGTGCTGTGGGTTAAGTGACAGTAACACACATTTGAAGGGAAAAAGATGTTGAGACACTATTAGAAATCCATGCAGATCTTTTGGAAGTCTTAAATGAAATACTGTTTATAGATAGCTTTCAAATGAAAACCTTTGGTCTACTGTGCTACTGGCCTAATTGCTGAGCATGCAAAAAACTTCAATATTATAATTTCAGCTTACTGAAATCTACCCACGTAGGGTATTTGCTAAGTCTTTGGCTTTGACTCCTGAATAAACAAGTTTCACAAATGAACTTCAGGATATCAGTTATTATCAGTGGAGAGATTCTTTGTACCTATCTCTACAGGATAAATTTTATTACTATTGTTGTTAATATATATTTAATGCATGACTAATCTCAGTTGTCTTTACACAGGATTTTCATCTGATCATGTGCAAGAATGTTGTCAATCTTTTCATGAGCATATCTGAATATTGGTTTAAAATTCTCAAGAACTGACCGACATGACATCTGTCTTCAATGAGATGACTGATCTCGTGGATAAGGGGAGAGCAGTGGATGTTGTTTACACTGATTTTAATAAGGTTTTTGACACCATCTCTAGTAACATCCTGATAGACAAAGTGGTGAAAGAAGAGCTAGATAAACAGACAGACAGGTGAACTAAAACTAGCAGAAGTGCTATGCTCTGAAGACTGTGATCAGAACTACAAGGTCCAGATGCATGCCAGTTTCTTGTGAAATACTCCAGAGGACATTATGGAAACTCATACTGTTCAATACCTTTATTACTGTCCTGGAAAAATGGATGGAGTATACCCTCAGAAACTTTGTGGATACAAACTTGAGGGAGGAATGGTTGGTAGACCAGATGTGTGAGCTGCCATTCAGAGGGACCTTGAAGGGATGGAGGAAGGGGCTGAAATGCATCTCATCAAGTTCAGAAAAGGAAAATGTTAAGTTACGACCTCCTCTTGAGGAGGAATATTCCCAGGCATAGAGGGGGATAACCAGGTAGAAAGCAGTTTGTCAGAGACAGTATGGAGGATCCTGACAGACATCAAACTGAGACTGTGCCCTTGTTGCAAAAATCAATGGCTGCAGTAGGCAGAGCCCTGAGAGCATGTTCAGAGAAGTGGTCCTTCTCTGCTCAATGCTGGTGAGATACCTCTTGAGGGTGTTTCTAATTGCCCCCACCATGTTCCTCTCCCTGATAAGATGTCTAATCTTTTCACTTTGAGTCTTGGTTTCTCCAGAACAAGAGAGACTGACTTACTGGAAGAAGTTCAGCAAAGGGATGCAAAGGCTATTAAGTGACTGGAACATCGTTTGAGAGAGCTGGGACGGTAAGCCTGCAAAAGAGAAGTCTCAAGAGGATTCCACCGATGTTTATTAATGTCTGGTAAGAGGTGCAAAGAAGATGGAGACAACCATTTCTCAGTGAAGTGCAGTGACAAGACAAAGGGCAACATGGACTAACCGGGAAGAAACAAAACCAAAACAACAACAACAAACAAACAAACAAACAAACATAAATTACATTTACACATAAGAAAAAAATTACTGTGAGAGTAGTCAAACACTCAAAGTTGCCCAGAGTCTATACAGTCTCTGTCCTTGGAGGTGCTCAAAACCTGGATGGACAGTCTTGGGCAAATTTCTATAAAAGGTTCTCTTTTGAATAGAGGAGTAATTGGGCTAAGCGATCTCTAGGAATGCTTTCCATTTTCAGCAATTCTGTAATTCTTTAATAAGTGTTGATTTAGAAAAGCATATAATTGTTACTGAACAGAGTATTACAACTGATAAAAATCAAGTAAACCTCCAAAGCTGAGGCAGAGGAAGATATTAAGTCAAATAAGGAGCTTACAGTAGAATCGATAGAATTTATGTATCTAAAAAGGTTGGGTTTTTTTTT
>PPHD01020097.1:0-13802 GCA_002909625.1 Bambusicola thoracicus
TGTCAAGGAAACTTACCATTTTCTGACTGCCACCACTTTTTTTTCCTATCTGGCTCAAAAGCTGTGATAACATTTTCAATCATGTGGCTGTTGTATTGTGTATAGGGATTATATGGGTACCTGGAATCACAGACAAAGCATTTCTGTTCAGCCTAGAAAACAAAAAAGAGCAGAATAAAACACGAGTTTGGTCTCTTCTTGAAAGATTTGGTAGACACGTGTATTTGTGTGTGTGCAGGCTCTGGCCTGGAGTCAGGCAGCAGAGGCCTGCAGGGCTCCTTAAGGCATGAGGGAGCCTTCAAGGGGAACATTCCCTACATCATTTATCTGTATTTTTCTCTCTCTTTTGCACATTGGCCAGGAGCAGCAGACAGATGCTGTTCTATAAAGGGAAGGGCAGGTTGGGTCCAGGCAAAATGTGAAAGGTCTGGGCTGATACCATCATCGCAACCAGTGCCTTCTGTGGGCAGAGTGGAGAACTGGGATGTCAGCAGCACCCAAATGAGGAGACACCACTTCAGCACTTTGTCCAAGTCTGATGGGTTGGCTGAAAGTAGAAGGCAGTTCTGTGACCAGAACAGGAACAGGGGAGAGGTGCCTGCCCAGCACATTCAGAACATGCAGGGAAACATAGGAAGCATTTGCACATCTCTGTATGATGAAATCACCTAGGAATTATTGACATTTAAATAAATATACAGATGAGAATTCAAAAGTGTGCTATAATCCACGTTTTAAATATTATGAAAAATACATATTATATTCAGCCATTCTACATTGTACTTCGTGACATATGATTATCAACATATCATTTACAATTTGTAAGACAAGGCAGAAGCACAAAAACCACTCATCTCATTTTACAAAGCTCCAATAAGGAGTGCTCCAATTATCTCAGCATTTGGTACTGTGTACACCCATGCTCTGGGGTATACATACACTATGTGACACTCATTCCATTTATGTTTAAGGTTGCACTGTGAAAATCTCTTAGTGCCCCAAATGACAAGCACATGCACGTCCTCACAGGCAGGTCTGCCAGATCCCATCTGCCCTTGAAGCACACAGCTTTGCACTCTGCCGCACCAAGTACTTTTCCTTTCCAAACACATGTAAGTAGTAAGCCCAATCACAGGTATAAAACCCATTTAACCTACGCTTAGAAACAAATAGAGGCATTATTCTAAATAAGGCACGGTTATTAAAAGTGCTTCTTTTCAAGTGCAAAGAAGTTGAACTCCAATTTTTTCAAACTGAATTTTCATTAAAACATCCCAACCAAGTCTGGGCTTCTGGAGTTTGCCACATTGACCTTCAAACCTCCATACACCACATTTGTTCCTGCCATGGTTCCCTTGTTGTGACACAGGTCATCAGAAAGGGAATGTGGGGAGGAAGAGCGCAAAGCTTCCTGGCTTGCCTCCAGGAGTACTGGCGGGAAGTACCGATTTCAGTGGAATTCTGTAACATACTTCAGGTGGCAAACACGTAGAAGGAGAGCTGGTACAGCAGGTCACACTGCCAGAGCATAATATAGCTTTGAGAAGCAGCAGGACTCGTAACTTGCATCGCCTTCAGAAGGCAGTCACTGGGGGTCAAGATGTGTTGAGGCAGCAGTAAATCACAGGAATTACTGCAGGAACAGATGTTCCTTTTCATGAGTCTGTATTTACATAATTCAAAGGATAAGTACAGGCAAGTGAAAATATCAATTTTTTATCACTCTTTGATCTCATCTTAAAAAGAAAAAGAAGGAAGTCCTCCAGCCAAGGGCCAGAAGTGAGATGGCTCTTTGTGCTGGACTATCAAGCTGAGCGAAGGCTCAGAGCGAAGCAACAAGCAGAGTGCCCAGGATTCCTTTGTTCAAACAACCTGGGGAAAGATTGCAAAAGGTGAAGAGAAGCTCAAAAGAGCTTTCAGAAGTGGAAAAAACTGTTTACATTTTGCAGAAAAATGCAATTGCAATGAGTAACTGGGAGCAGTATTCAGTGTCATCTCAGTATGGCAGAGCTCTACTTTGTAAATATTTCACAGCATTTTGCCAGAAGGTCATAAACTAAATATTTTTGATTGCTTATAAATGAAATGGTATTTTATTAACTTCCTCTTTGCCCTGCAGATGGTATTTAGTGAAAATATTTCTGCTTGAGCGGAGACGTTAGCTCAGCATGGCCAAGTCCTGCAGGATGTGTAGCAGGCGAAGTCCATTTCTGCTGGCCAATGGTTCCAAACATCTGATGGACACATAGGTTCCCAACAGGTGCTTCCCTAGGAGGGATCTGTTTGACTGCCCACATTTTGTGTCTGCCTATCCACCTACATGGCCAAAGATTGTGTTTTCTCCTCTCCCAGATGCAGCTTTTCTACTTTCATCAACGTTGGTTTTATTTCACATCAAGTGACACATGAGGATGTGGCGCGAATCTCTTAAAAGGCTGCTTTAGGTCTCAGCACTATATGGGATGCAAAGGCATATCAAAGACCATGCCCATCCTGCTAAGCACACACACACACACACCAGCTGTGGTCTTCATCTCTGAGCAGGGAAAGACTGGCAAAGTAAAGCACCCTCAGATATCCTTGTGCTCATTTGCATCTCATGGATGTTTCTCACTCTGGAGGAGCTGTGCATCACTGAAGGCTGTTTGCTGTTTTTGCCAAATCCTCCATATGTGCTGCAACGAGGCACAGCCTTCCACCAGCCTTCTTTCATGCTATCTGATGATTATTCAGACAAGTCAAGGAGAAGCTTCCCAGCTTTCTGGGAGCTTTCTTTTACAGAAAAGAACATTGCTAGTCTGGAGAGTTCAGTTTACTAAAAAGAAAAAGCAAACCCACCTCAAGGTAGCCTATGATGCAGTACTTCTGGGGGCCGTTAACTCCACAGGTTGAAGAGGCCACTAGTTGCTTGCTGCGACCCAGGAGGAGGTCCCCAACGGCCGGGTGGCAGGACCCAGCCCCACAGTCATGCTGTGCCTTCTGGAGTCCCACCAGCACTGTGTGCAGAAGATCAGTGAGAGATTAATCTGGTTCACATACTCAGCAATGCTCTCTGCAGAAAATCAGTGATGTTCTAACATCAGCAGAAAAGTAAATTGTCCTTTGACTATTCTCCTGTCCTTAATCACATCACCTGATACAATCTGGAAGAGCTTAGCTCATGAACACACCTGCTGCAAAATCATTTAAAAAACAGAGCTAGCATATTGCAGATGTTCACTAAACCATATCCTCAGCACTTTGCTGTCCATCAAACATGCCAATCTGCTAGGAGCAATAATGTACTAAGCGTCCCATTCTGGCATGTCCAGAGTCAGTGCTGCTGCAGCAGAATCACAGGCATTACGACTGACATTGTGAGCAGAGCCAGATTCTAATTCATTCTGCTGGTTTGTGCTGAGTTCTCAAAGTTGTACCGATGAAACTGAGGCCAGGTATAAAGTCAGAGGTGCCTATGATTTTCTGGTGATTTGCAATGAACATCCTGCTCCGGTCCCAGCACTTTCCATTCAGAACCCATGGAATGGTCATTAATAATTGAATAAAATAATTTGAAGTTCTGTAAATAATTTTGAGATTTTTTTGGTTTATTTTGCCTGAAACTATATTAAATACTTTTCCAATATGTCAAGACTTCCCTTACAGGGCTTGTCCTTTTAAACAAGTTCTATCCTGAAACTCTGAACAGGAATGGGTACCTTGGAGGCTTCATCTACTCAGTTTTACTTGGCTCAACTTGTTATAAAAAGTACAGTTAAAAAAAAAAACCACAATCAATACGTGAAGATCCCACAGGAGCATGAAAAGCAGTAATGCAATTAGAGAACTAAATATATTTATTATGATTTTTTTTTTACTATGAATATTTCTACAAAGTACTGTGACAGACAGATTTGAGTTCATGGCTCAGGCTATAATTTAGGCATTGAATGAAACCTGACTTGCTAAGTATAAAGCAATGCATATGTTTGGTTAACATGCCCTTATTTGTTTATCCAGGTTCACCACGTATTAGCTGTTACCAGCAGATACTGGATGCCCCTTTCAGGAGCTGATTTGGGCTTAATCACAACACATACCTTTTGTTTGTATTTAAAGGTTGCACATCACTCAGAGCTTGTAAGCATGAGGAGCAAGGACTCATAGTCTCATGCATTTCAATTGTGTAGACAAATGAGGTACCCTAGAAGTCTTGGAGAAACAAGTAAATGACATGATAGTATTTCAAAATTGGCCCAAATAATTGTACCATATATACTTACTGAGGTGCAACAGAAGGGCCAGCCAAGCCTCATGTTTCTGCATGGACCTCAGGCTGATCTGGCTGGAAGAGAATAACCAGTGGGTCACACAATGCTCATTTGCCCCAGGGCACGCCTTGTGCGTGGGTTTTCATGGAGCTCATGGAGCTGTCTTTCAGCAAAGGGATGGAACCACAGTAAAAACATCAAGATTAAAAACAAATGCCGGTCTTGCCTTTGTTCTGGTGGAAAATTCTCATGACAGATTTTTTCAGAATGGGATCAAAGCAGAGGGATACCTCACATGTACTTTTGCAAAAGACCATAAAACATATATATACAGTTTAAAATAGAAATTAAATGTTATCAGCAAAACTTCTGTGGTATTCAAATATAAATTATTTAGTTCTAATTAGATTCAGCAGAGCTATCTGCAGAGATTTAACTCCTTCTCTCTAAGTTCTTGTTTTTTTGCACTGACTTCAAACAAAGCCAGAAATCCTAACAGATGCTACTGAATAATGCCTAAAGTTAGGTGATACAGATTTTGGTCTCATTAGAGATACAAGTATAACTGAATATTTAAGTGCAGTGAAGAAAAATAGATAATGTTACTATCAATGCGAAAGACTTGTATGGAGGAGACCTCAGTTAGAACCCATGGGAGGATCGCTGTGGCTTTTACTTCATATCCTTTCTACTAACATTCTTGCAGAGGAAGGTGTGATTTGCTAACACAAGAACTCTATTGGAAAAAAAAAGAAGGAAGAAATGGATGGAAAATATGGCCCAGCATCCTTCCACCATGTAGAGGTTCCAAACCACAGCCTGACTTCAATTTTTGTGTCTTTCAGCTCTTTCTCCATCTGTAGATACTGATGGAATCAACATGTTCTGATGCCACCGTGGCTGCTGCGGTGCCCCCATGCAAGCACACCCAAAACGTCTTACACAAAATACCCCACTATGTCAGAACAGAGCAACTGTTTACATAAGCAAAGGCATTCGAAGTATTTCAAATTTTACAGGCTCCACATAGGCTTGGTTCTTACAACTCCAATCAATACATGAGAGAATAGACATGCCCGTGTGGCTGTTTCAGCAATCAGGAGTAATCTATGCTTCTTTGTAATTACATGTCCCATTCACACTCCATACCAATGATATTCCTTAAACATGACTCACTTTAGCAGACAAACAAAGACCAGCAAAACCCCAACACATTTCAGTTTCACACTCAGCAGGAAAATTAAATACTGGAGATGTCTTACCTGTACTTCAGGCAGCCGAGTGTTTCAGCTGGAAGCTAACTGCACAGAATGCGGGAAGCAAGTAAAGGCATACCTGTGCACTTCAGCTGAACAAGATCACGCGTCCCCCGAGGCACCAAGGTGTAGGTGAGAATGAGACCTGGCCTGCAACCTGCCAAGGGGGTGATTTGTGAAGTCACTCTGATGGGGTTTCTGGCATTAGCAAGTATGTGCAGTGAAAGAATATTGTGACACGCAGAAAAGGTTCTTACAACTTAAAAGAGAAGATAAGGATTCTTAAAAACCAACTCTTTAATTGTTGTGTAGTTGAACAACTGTTCAATTGTTCCATTTTGCAGCCACATCTTGGAGCCTTCACCTCTACTTAGCATCAGAAGTCCAGTGGTACTGGTTTAATTGAGTGCAGAATAAAAACAACTCCTCCTCACGACAGGGGTGCAAAGCAACAGAAAGAGCAGGGTTTGGGCCTTGGGGTGACTGCAAATACACTGCTCAAAAGTTGTGACCAAAGCCCACGTGGATGTAACAAATCAGCTTCAAGTTAGCTCAAACTCTGGATCAATGGCATGAACATTCTTTCTTTCTTTTTTTTTTTTTTTTCCCCAACCAAAGGCTAAAGACACAGCAACAACTTGAGTACAGCCTCAGTGCTGACTTTCAGCAGACGTTTTTGCCTTTACCCTCACCTGTGAGCACCTGCAGTGTGGTGCACGGCCTATGCCGCCATCTTGAGAAGCACTGGGAAGGAGCAGCTCCAATATGGCGCTCACCCACTTGTGCTCAATCAACAGCCATTTGTGGATGGCCTTGTCAAACCTGTAGCACTTTGATTTCAATTTTCAGAACTGTACATCACCTTGGATACATATTTTTAGTTTTGATCTACTTGTTATTAGTCCTTCCCTGTCTGCTTGTAAGGCCTAATTCACGGCTGTCTGTAAAGCATCACACCCTCAAAGAGCAAGTTTTCTAAGTGTGCAAAATACATCTTACAAACTAAACGCTGCTTTTCTTTTGATAGTTCCTATTCTTTTAGAAAAACAAGCAAGCAAACAAAAAACAGATAGATGATCATACTGTAGTGTTCAATGCTGTGTCCTCTGCTATTACTTTGAGAACTCACTCTAGCAGAAATAATGCATACACTTACATTTTTGGAAGTTATTCTCCACAAGTGCATGTGGAAATTAGTTGTGGGAGACTTTTTTTCAGGCCAATTTAATCTGCATTTTGTTTGTATTCATACATGACCAACTATTTATTTAAATTTCTCCATATTACATTGATTATTATTTATTTTTAGGGGTTTGAAAATTAAAAAAACAAAAGACTAAGTGATAAATTAAGACATCAATTCTATTTATTATGTGTAAGCGGTATGTCAAATGCATTCTGAAAGAATGACACGTAACTGAAGAAAGCATTATTACTGTGATGCTACTAAATCATAGAATGGTTGACATTTTATCAGCATATTTGGTAGGGAATTCAGATTTTGTTACAGAGAAGTTATGTGAGAAGTAAATATGAAGGAAGATTTATTTCCAGAATATAGCTGGTCCTTTGTTTTGATTTATGTCGGACCCTGAACAAGAAAGAGGTTTTAAAATGCTTGAGGCAGGGATTAAGGAACTTCTATCTCACTTCTTTAATCTCTCCCCTGGTAAAGGATCTGGATTTATAATGCTCACTCGTCCCATGCTGCTGGAGGGTAGATAGCACTGGTGCATGATTTTTCAAGTCATCACAGGTCTTACAGTTGTAATTTCTTAGGTCTTAGGAATATCCTTAACACACAAAGGAAAGGAACTGCAAGCACTTGGGCATATTTCATTTCACAGACACCAACCAGCAGTGAGGAAATGGAATGGGCAGAGGATGCAGCCTTGGTACCCCAGTTGCTTCAGAGCATGGCACCAGCCCATGTAGGTGTGCACTGCCCTCCCATTAATATGTTGAATAAACACCTCCATGGGTATAGGACGATTTTTTTTTTTTCCCTTTAATGAAAATTTCAAAACTGTCAGAAAAAGTATACAAATAATTATGCTTTTCTTTAAAGTTATGATATGAAAAAAAATAATTTGAGCCTGGGATTTTTCTTGCCAACAGAAAAATAAGTACCTCCTCTAAACAGATTACCTGGGCTTCCTGGAGCCAGGGGATAAAGACAAGGACTCCTGCAGGGTCCATCCTACCACATCTTTTAGATACTTACCTAAAGGGATATATCACCCTCTGGAGGTATCTACTGCTTTCCTCTAGGTAAGTGCAGCCTCATTCTATAGCACAGGTGGTATTCTTGTGTTTTAAATGATTGCACTGAGATGAATTCCATCCATAAAGAACTAAACCAGAATCACAAATGAAATGGTCTGAAAAACAAAACCGCCTTGCTACGTTTCTATCTTTTCCCTTTTATTTCTGCTCTGATTTCTTTCAGCATTCCTTTTGTTTAAAGCATCATTTCTCACAGGCAAGGAGCATGTATGTTTTGTTATTCCACATACTGACAGAATATAGCATTGGATAATAAAAGAAGAATAAATCATAAGCTCACGAAAAGATAAGAGACGTATTTTCTTTGACATGTTTGATCAAGAGAGCACTAAGGACAGTAGAAGAACATGCATTTTTGTTTGCTCTGAAAAAGAAAGAAGTGATCTTTGTGAAAGAGCCTGAGGCACGGGCAGAAATAACGCTGTTATGACCAAGTGTATGGCACAGAGAATGATCAAACAATTTACCAAGAGGCAAAACTCAGCGATTTTTGCTCTGCCTTACTATGAGGCAAGCTTTGCATCCTGGAGCAAATTCCTACAGTTAGAATTTTCTTTAATCATCATCTAGATGAGCTTCTCCACATTTCAAAAGGATGTAAAGCATACTTGTAAGTCATGAGACACTTCTTCACTTTCTAACAGGCACGGCACCCATGGTGCCCTGCACTTTTTGCGTGCAAGTCTGGTATTTGAAGTTTGTTTTTTTTTTTCTCCACTACAAACAAGAAATCCAGTTTTAACTTGAATTTTATCTCCCTGGCAGGCACAGTGTTGCTGATGGCAGTAATCAACACTGAAGAGAAAAAAGACAGAGAGGGTGATGAACTGTATTGCTTTAAAGTATCACTGTAATTCTTAAAGTGCTGTTCAAGATATATTTATATTCACTATATGTTTCATGATATCTCCTGAGGTCTTGACATTTCCAAGCAGGCAGCAGGACTGGCAGGATGAGGAGTGTGGCACAAATCTTGATCACTATTAGTGTATTCAAAACTGGAGGGGTCATGCAGTACAACTGGACAGTGCTATTTCTAGGAAACTTGGACCATCGATAAACAAATGTACTTGGCCTTTTAAACAGAAATAATGATTCCCCCTAAATCCAAAAGGAGAATGGATGATTTTATTCATATTTATAATTGTAGTAATGTTCTGTTTTAAATACCTATTATTAGATCTTCTGTACCCGTCAGCCTAAATTATTTTGCCTTGGTAAAACAAACTCTTCTGCAAAGGTTAAATGACTATGCTGTTTAGAAACAACCCTGATCTTAGAGAATCTCACTGGCCCCTGAGGAATATCTGTGGCCTTGAGGCTTAGAAAATAACAGAAATGTACCATACTGTCATCTGCTTGCAAGTGAAGGCACGTGGGAAGGAGCAGAGGGAATTAAATTCAAAGCCTAGTGGAGCACAGTCAGGAGAAGAAGTAGAGGGAAAACAGGCAGCTCCCTGTGCTTCCAACAAAAATAACCCAGGAGATGTATAATACACGGAGGAGAACCTGGCAGATGGGAAAGATGGTGACATGAACTTGAGGAGAGAAAATAATGGAGAGAAAAATGTGTCCACTAGAGGACAACAGCAGCAGCAAGATCACCCAGTGCAGAACCACGATGAGCTGGAGGCTGGAGAGCATCCCTGGATGTGCTGGCACCAACCACGCAGCCACAAGCAACAAGGGAAGCTGGCTCTTCCACAGTTCTGGGAGAATCTGAAGTAATGGCTTCTGAAATGAAAACAGGCAGCCCTCATAGCCTGTCCTTAATTTTTTTACAAGAACTGAAACACGAAATATTTCAGTTTAGACTGATCCAGAATAAAATGCTCATTTTGCTTAGTAAAAATGAGAAGGAATGAAAACGAAAGTAGTACGATGCTAAAAGAATTGTGAAATCTGATGTTTTCCACCCATACTCACCGGCACTTGTGACAAGTATGGTACCCGGCTGTGTGTTACAACCATGCTCTCACAAAAGCCTCTACTGCTACATACACCCTCTTTTGCCTAACTTAGCAATACATGTGAATAAACTGACATTTTGGAGATTTTCCATTCCTCAGTTCCAAGTTAAACTTGATGCAAAGGCTTCCAGGGAGTATTTAAATCTTTCAACGCACACATGCTAATTACCCAAAAGTATGATAGAACGATGGCTGGTTGACTCTCAGGTGTTCAGTTGTATCTGTGTCTGTCCTGTAACATCTGGAATCTGTATAAGTACAGGAAGTATCACCCATAAGTCATGCACAAGATAAATGAAGTGAATCATTAGATTTTGTCATGGACTCCAGTGATATAAATGATGTAAGAGTAGCACAGCAATAACACAGCATGCCTGAAAGCTGGGAACAGGTGCATGTAATTATCTGATTTGTCCACTATCTAGAATACATAACCTCTGCTTTATCCTTCTCTTGAGGACTTAATTATACCAGATGGAGAAAGCAGAAAAATTAGCATCTCCCTTCACCTTCCTGTTCTCTCCTTGTCACATGGAAGTGAAGTGTTGTCACTGGTAGGCAGTCAGAAACCCAGCTAAGTTCAGCAAATGTCAGCAGCAAATCTGGAGAGTAGGAAAGACCTCTTGCTTCCAAACGCTGTCATCGACTCAGCCCCTTTCTAGCAGAAGAAGGCAGAAGCAAACCCTCCCTTGCTGACCATCTGTGAGGAGCAGATTTCAACAGCAATTGCTTTGCTTCCTCATTGCCAGTCCTTTCCCACCAGGTTGTCTGTGAATGCTGCCACAAGGCCCCTGCTGCGGAGTCAAGGCAGTGGGTGTTTATGACTGGTGGCACTTCAGTCTACTCTATCGTGAAAGGCAAGCAGCCTGCAGCAGAAGACTGGGTAGAAAAGGCCCAGAGGTGTGGGGAAGCCAAAATTAATTTGAAATTGTGGACTGAGAAGGCCGGAGAGAAAACAGACTGATCCAGTAATCTCAGCAGGGAAAGATATATTGTCATTCAGTAATGGAGGCTGAAAGAACACAGGGCTACCCACATGCATGGCTACGGGCTCCCCGCTCATTGCCTGCACAGGTTTGGACAGAAATGCTGTCTTTTCAGAGCTGGGTTCTTTAGATACCCTGGGCATGTTGTGGTGCTCTCATAAGGGTACCCTGACCCCTTCAGACTGCCTTGCAGAAGTGCTCTGCAGATTAAAACCATGATTTTGCTGATTGCCAGACAACACTTAGAGTAGATACAGCTTAATTAAAAGTCGTTATTTTTGCCAGGTTCATATCTCATCAACCACATTAAAACTGTTAGAGAAAACAAAGAGAAACAACAACAAAAAACATGGAGTCAATGTTCTTTATTACTAAAATCAAAACAAATTTTTCTTCTTAGAAAGTAAAACCTTTACAGAGATTCGCCAAGATTTTCTCACAACCTGTTTGGCTTGGCAGAACATCAAAGGAGTAATTCTCAAGAAACTTCTATAGATGTATTTCTTATAGAGCCCAAACAACCAACTGTGCACACTTAACTGTGCACAATAAATTTGGAGAAACTTATTCTACCGATTAAGCATCAGTTTTACTGACATTTATGCTACTGGTATACTGACAACACCACAAGGATCACAAAAACTACAACCACTTTGATGAGTATTAGTAAGATTGTAGCAGAACTACTAATATTTATTAATAGTCGTTGTCAACATTAACTCACGTGGGTTATCCTGACCTTCTCCTGATCCTTGAAACAGATTTAGTACTCTTTATGCAATTAACAAACAGGAATGGCCTTTTCTCCATTAAAGGCAAATCATTCCTATCCCTCTACTACACCAGATAACAATTCTTGAGACTCCAGTTTTGTGCTGGGACACAGCAAAGGGAAAAAAAGCCACTACTTATGATGACTTATGAATAAAATTTCAGAGAAACTTTGGGAAACTTATTTGTTAATGGCAATATGGTTTTCTTTGTTTTCAGGAAAACTGTGATCCAGAGAATGGAAAACAGAACATTAAAACCAAAGGTCACAATTTACTGCGGGGTGTCTCTGTCTCCTGATAGTTGCAGACCCTGTGCTGAGCATTTAGACAATTCAAGAAGCCTTTATGCCAAAGGATTAACGTCTTTACGTAACTTCATCAATTATCAAAATATTTCTGCTTTGTAATCATGAGCTAATTACTAAAAATAGCCAAGTGGTGATAGATCAGGATCAAGTGGTGATAGATCAGGATTTATTACCAACCAGATGATCATCATCTCACAAACTGACAATTGTAATCTAGGCAGGAATTCAGCTCAGTGACTTACGTTCCCTTCCTCCCTGCCTCTCTCCAATCTGTCAGCAACATATAGCAAGTCTCTGCTGAATGAAAGACACAACTTCACATTAGTTATCTGTCTACACCAAACAATTTAAATTCTTGGGAAAAGGGAAAAACAACATGGCACTGTAACATCTTTAACTGCAGCTTTCACAGTACTCAAGTGCAGTACTTATCCTAGCTTTTGTGTGAATGGTAGGAGCTTCATTAGCAGCTGAACTAAATTACATTTAAAACGTCACAAACATATTCAAAGAAGAATTAGGGTTAATTTCCTCTAAGTAGATTTGCAGTGGTAAATAATTTTAGATTCCATGGAACAGAGTTATCCTATTTAACCGATTAATTCACTTTAACTGGGATTTTTTTCAGATTGAAGAGCTATAGCACATTTTTTCCTTTTGGTTAATTGAGCTCTTGTGTATTTTGCATCTCTGTGAAAAGCCATATTCATAATGATCAAGTAAAAAAGTATCTCAAACAAACAAACAAAAACAGAAGTGGGACAGAACAGGAAAAAAGAGGTAAAAGATAAGACATGGAGGTCTTCTTTCATTGCCACTTTGTTTTTATTTACTTTTTAATTAGCTGCATATGCACCAAAAAATGGAAGACATAGAAGACTACACATAAATAAGACCACAGCACTGATGACTATTTGTGTTGTGTACTGCAGCATTTGCAATTCCTCTTTGTGGAGGGATGGGGATTTCCATTCACCTTTTAGGTGAAAACAGAGCTTTTTGCCACATAACATCTGAATGCACATGCTATGCATTTGCTCCAGCGATTTAAGTAAAAGGATATTTCTACACCCAAAAGGAAGAAGAACATCCAGAAATCTCTCCTGATCCTCATGTTTTTGGGAGAAGGCCTGCCCAACTGTTGGCCCTCAGAGTTTGGTCAGGAACACAGGCCAGCCTTTAACCCATACTGAAGGGTCTAATTCTAAGGTGACCTGTCAGCTATCCTTTCCCTGAGGGTGACTTCAATTCAAATGATTGACAGACTTCTGAGCAGGAGACTATCAAAACACTATCAGGTGTAACCGCTAGCTTGTTACTACAGAGGTTTTCAGGTCTGAATTCATACAAACTCACGCTCTGGTGCAGTTACAGAGAAACAGCACTTTGGGGAATGGTAGTCAAGGTATGATTTCAACTGCTTGTCTCCCCAGCTGCTTACACATTTCTGGTGTGGGGCTGTATTACAGCAACATGCTTTGGAAGGTTGTTGACAACCTGGGGTACACTGACTTAGGCTGGCACCAGTATGCCACAGGGAAAGGTTTGCTCATTGCCCAAACGCAACAGTTAATGACTGGGGTGATGTAAGCAACACCAACAGTCTGATTTATTACACGTTTGAGAAAGCGTAAGTTGAATAAAGGGATTGCTGTTCCTTCCCAGACTAAGGGAACAAGCATTGCTGTAATTAGCAGGAATGAACCAATCACTACATGTGTTTATTTAAGAAGTAATAGAATCATAGAATGGCCTGGGTTGAAAAGGACCACAACGATGATCGAGTTTCAACCCCCCTGCTATGTGCAGGGTTGCCAACCACCAGACCAGGCTGCCCAGAGCCACATCCAGCCTGGCCTCGAATGCCTCCAAGGGGCATCCACAGTTTCCTTGGGCAACCTGTTCCTAGTGCCTCACCACCCTCTGTGTGAAAAATAAACGGGCAGAACGCTACTAAAAACAAGTCAGCACGA
>PPHD01020098.1:0-13802 GCA_002909625.1 Bambusicola thoracicus
AGCACAGTAAGGCAGTGGGTGGTGTGTTTCAGCAAAGGTGATTGCAAAGGTGGAAGACAAGCCATGTTCCAGATGGCCATGCACAGCTGTTGCACCACAAAATGTAGAGTATTTTGATCAGCTCATCTGTGTGAATTGGCTAATGGTGATGATCATGTTGAAAAATAGGTTTTTGTAGTTGATAATTTGCACTATCAAGCAGTGCTATTGTGTTCCTTGTATCTCTTGTAGTTTCCATGGAAATAAATAGGAGGCATTATTTTTGCAACAATTTACATCGGAAAAGTTTCTTTGACTTAGCAATTGTCCAGCAGTAGAAGTACCTAAACAGAAAAATCCTCTTTCAAGTGCTTGGAAATATTTCTTACGGGGGTCAAATTTTTCTGTTTCTTCTTGAGATTCTTCAGACTCCTTTCCAACACCTCAAGTCTGCTGAGTTTTCTTGGAACAGTGGCTCAGCCGTCAGATATATTCTCCCAGTTTTATTTTGTCTGTGAACTTGCCTAGGGTGCACTATGACCCACTGTACAAATCCCCAATTAAGAAACTGAGAAATAATAAAAATCACAAATTTTACAGATATCCAAAGTAGATAAATATGGTCATCAGGCCTCATCTGTGGCCTTCTCTCTCCCTTCCCACAGCCCAGGACCACATTTCAGTCCCACGCCTTTTCAGAGGAGTGTTAAATAACAGATCAAAACCTTCCAGAGTGTTTACTATTAAATAGATCGGACAACTAACTAACAGTGACCAACAAGTAATTTTAAATTTTAGATCAGTGGTATCAAAAGCCATGGAAGAGCCTTCAGTCTTCTTTGCCTCAGTGGTAAGACCAACTTTTGGGAATCCTAGGCTCTTGAGACAAGGAGGAAAGACTGGAGCAAGAAAGCCTTACTATCAATGGTGGAGGAGTAAGTTAGGTTACATTTAAGTAAATTTGATGTATATAAGTCCACAGGACCTGGTCAGCTGCAACCACAAGTGCTGGGCAAAATGGTCAATGTACTTCAGAGGCAATTCCTGAAAAAATACAAAGGACAAGAAATAGCAGGGATTTATGAAAAGGAAATTTTCCTTAACCAGTCTTACAAATTATGTTTTGGAATGACTAGCTGAGTGCCTGATGGAGAACACTGGATTTTTATCTTGACTTTAGCAACTGTTTAAACACTGTTTTGTTTGTTTAGCACTTGTAAACAGACTGATAAAGGCTGCATAAGTGGACAGTGAAGTGGACTGAAAATTGACTGAACTGCCAGACTCTAAGGATGGTGATCTATGGCAATGTACTTCCAGTTGTAGGCTAGTCCTTATTGGTGTACTCCAGGGACTGATACTGGGGCCAAGAGTACTGAACATTCATAATGATGCTGCATTTGGGACTGCATGAACCCTCAGCAAGTCTGTAGACAATATGAAGCAGAAAAGATTGGCTGATAAAATTTTAACCATAAAGTTTGTTACTTAGAGGGACTCCTACAGGCTGGAGGATTGAGCATGCAGGTGTCTGGTTAAGGATAAAAATGGCATATGTGGACATACTGGACTAAGGACAACAAAGAACCAAAAATGTGACTGTTTTATATAGTTTATGTTTGTATTATTCTTGTGGGGGAGGTATGCGGGGCAGCAGGAGGGCTGGCTAGCTGCTGACCTTTTGGAGATCCATGCTGGAGCCTTTTTTCGTCATATTTTCTCCCACTGTTCTTCTGAGTGAAAGAGCAGTGTGGTGATGCTTGGCTGCCAGTCAGCATGAAACTACAGTGTTCCATGAAATAAACCAGATGATTTTACAGAGACAAATTAATTAGCAATTAAAACATTAGCATGAAATAATATCATCTAAAAGACTCTGGTCCCGCATTAGCAGGCCCAGCACTCCGTTACACCACAGGTAGTCCCAGTTCTTCATTTGATTGATTCACTCTTCAATGGAGACTGATTCCAAGTGAGTAATTGAGAGTATTTGACCCTGTTGCTTAAATGGAAAGAGGGCTAATAAAATAAAAGATAGTACAGCATTTTTAACACAACTTTTGTTGACTTAGCATGGTCACTTTGGTGAGAACATACTATTGTAATTTCAGTGAGCTAGAATTCTCAGTCATTTACATTCTTTTCATCCACATTCTGGTGTATGAATCAGGCAAGTTAAAATACTGGGGAAAATAACCTTGAGCACTACTGGAAACAAATAGTTTGAAAAGACTGAAGAAACAGAGGCAAAAATAATAAATAAGGAATAAAGGAAAGATTCATACAGTTCTTTGTTTTCAAAGAGCATACACTGTAAGGTGCATGGAAGTGAAGTCTTCAATAGTGTGCTCCATTGTGCAAATCACCATTTCATTATATTGACCCCTTACAGAGCACCAGCCAGTATAGAGAATTCCTTAATGATATCAGTATTTTAAATAACCCTAAAAAGTACCATTTTATTGTGTGAAGAACAGGACAACTAATGTCAAAGCTGCCTCCTTTACCAAATAACAGAAACGTTTTAGTTCTCATGAACTTTGGGTACCCATATGCAAAATGCTCTTCATTCCATCTACACAGATACAGAACAAGCCAACTTCCCACTTTGAACTTTGGTCACTGCCAAGCAGCACTTGTATCCCATTCCTTTTTCTTTTTCTTTTTTCTTTTCTTTTTCTTTTTTTCTGGAAATCCTGTGGGATTTATTCTTTTCCTTCCACAGACAGATTTCTTCTTTCTAGGAATTAACATTTTCAAACTCATGGAGGAAGAATCACTGATTTAACTGTTTGTTAATGACAGCGTAAAAGAGTGTTCGAGGGGAGTGCAGAATGACCTTACTTTCCATTGGCTGAACCTCCCACTCACTGCAAAATTTCTGTGATATCTATTTTCTTAACACAGAAGCAAAGTGCAAAACTGATGGGCTGCTCTATCTACTAGTAATATTCTTAAATCATTAGTTAAACCTGACATGCAGAAAACACAGACTCCATGGATCCTTGTGTGAATCTAAATATGGCGTTCCAGCAAGTAAGATCTATGAATTCACCTTACATCATAGGCCATGATTTGTATTGCATTATAAAAGAAAGTGAATCTTATCTGCTATCCACAGCGCGATCATTCTCTGGGGATACATCTTTCCACCTGCATGCTAACTACCCACTCTTAACTCATTAATAATCACAGAAAAGATTATGTCTCCAGGAGCAGTGCGGCCAATAGCTGCATAATTGCAATCACCAAAGCAACAACCAGTAGGATAAGTTCTAGTAAAAAATTGAGAGAAATTGGCAGTTTGGTTCTTTGTAGCAGTGAGAGTAGCAGGGATTCATAGATTTCCAAGGGGGCATTTTTTAAGAGTCTGGAGCACAATGAGAAAAAAATATAGTTGTTGAATACTGAAAGCATATAATGGAAGAAGTATCACTCCATATATTCCCAGGTTTTAATATTCTGTCCTATGGCGTTAAGTGACTGTCAGAGACACGATACATGAACAGGCAGATTTTCTTAAGAATTGAAAGACTTCCTTTTGCTCCTAGATAGGACTATCATATCTTGGTAATATATTAGATATGAGGCACAGTTATAATTTACTTTACATTGCTCAGTTTGAACAATGTGCCCAGCCACTGGTCACCGATGTGGAACCAAATTCTAAGCTGAACAAGCATGTAAGGCTGAGTGCTTTCCTGAATGCACCCTTTACAGTCTGCAGTCAGCTTTGTCTTTATTCTGAATGCAGCTGCTATGAGCTGTTTGCAAGAAATCAGAGTCCTGGTGAAAAAAATCCCTCAGGCTCAGTTCAACAGAAAAAAAATGTCCAGCTTTATGTTGTATTTACGTACATATTAACAGATTGTGCCAGCCCTTAAAATGTGTATACAGTGTATATAGCTGTCTTACAAGGCCCATTTTGGATGTAAAGCAGAGCAAAAGAGTAATGGTTACTTAAAGCCAGAAGTAAATGAACACACACAGACTCTTCTCAATGCTTTGATGACTTCTATAGCCAAATTCTGTTTTCAGCTACAATAACATAAGCTTGAATAATAGTCAGCTTTAGTATATTTACTGTCGGTAGTTACCCATAGAATACTGCATACTCACATCACAGATTTTACTTAAATTCATTCAACTTCAGGTTAGTTTCTGTGGTATTTTCTTACTCACTGAAATGCAGTAAAATCATTTCTATTCTTAGGAATGAGACCACTAACTCAGGCTAATGCTTTTTCTTACGTAATGCAAAGATGAGGCATGATCCACAAAGATAAGAAAGCATGTATTTTCATTTGACTATCATTGAAGAAGGGGAAAAATATAGGATTTAATTTTATACAACAAAAATTCAAAACTGAAGTGGCCTTTAGTTACCACAAATCTGGTTAGGAAGAGTATGAAGTTCAGGTGACATTTTTATACTAGAAAAGTCAAGAAGTTATTCTGTCCAGGCCCTTCTGATTTCTGTAACAAATTATGTTTATCAAGGGTTTCTAAACTGTAGAGAAGGCAGGATGAGGCAAATTAGAAGGGCAACATTAAAAATACAGCAGAATAGGAATTCTACATACCCTACGTTAGGCATATAGTAGAACTGTGATGAAAATGACCTGAGATAGATGTACTGACCAAGGGCATCTACTTAGCTGGAAGCCCAAATACTTTCCTGAAAAGCTCAGCCAGAACTTACTTGGATAAGTGTAATTGGCAGGACTTTGTTGGGTGCAAAACAAATTATATAACCAGCTGTCCTTCCAGGAAAGCAGGTCTCAGAAAGGACACAACAGTGAACCAACGTTCTGTGGCATCTACACCAGAATGGTTTAAAAATGAATCTCACTATCTGTCTAAAATGAACTTCTCTATTAGAACTTCTTCACTTGAGATCTCCTGAACGGACCAGACCCTCCCAGAGGACACTAGGCCGACTCCAGATTCTGTGACAAAGAGCATCTATGAAGACAGGCTTTTTCTCTGTCAATTAGCCCCGCTCCTGGAAATGATTTGGTAACCCTCATACCAGCAACAACTCAATAATATATATAGGTGTGCATAAGTATATACTTGCTTTACTGATGGGAACAATGTAGTAACTTGTAGCATTTGTTTTACTAGTAGATGTTTGTGGTAATTTATGGTAGAGAAATTCATGCATAACAAGCCTTCATGTCTTTGTGTATTTATAGAATCTAAGGAAACAATGGCTGTGCCCTCAACACATCTGCAGGTCAGATATCCCCCATAATGTCATGCTTATAGCAGCACATATACTGGATTTTGTAAATAGTTGAAGCTTATGTCTATCTATGATGTTATTTTGTGCTGAGTTCTTGGTAGTAACATCATGACTGTCTAAGAGAAACCCTAGTGGACTTTGTGACACAAATGTTCTTCAACAGTGTTATTACCTTTCTTTAAGTGATGATCAGTCCTCGTCATGCTACCTGATCCTCACACCAGATATTAAAAAAAGTAAGAATATTATTTTATCTTCCTTTTTCTTTTTTAAGAGAGAGTCTATACTTCTGTGTTTCATAGTGTTTGACATTTGTTACATCATTTGGTGCAGTCTGACAATAGGGGTAAAGAAAATAGCTGAAATGTCATATAATGAATAAAAAGAGTAAAAGAAACATAGGTCTGTGTCTTAATAAAGTAATGATGCTCCTTTTCTGTATTAGAACACAAGAATTAATGCAAAATTTACCTCTTCTTAAACTTCAATATTTTTTAGTAGTTTCATTTGCCTTCCTGTGAACAGAATAAAGTTCTGCTTAACTAACCCGATCTCCTTCTATGGCAATATCACCACCTCAGTAGATGAGGGAGAGGCTGTGGATGTTGTTTACTTGGATTTTAGCAAAATGTTTGGCACTGTTTCCCACACTGTTTTGCTGGAGAAAATGGCTGCTCATGGCTTAGACAAGTGTATAATTCTCTGGGTGAAGTACTGGCTGGATGACCAGGCTCAGACAGTCCTAGTGAGTGGAGTTCAGTTTAGTTAGCAGCTGGTCACCAGTGTTGTCCCACAGGGCTCAGCCTTGTGGACAGTTTCGTTTGACATTATCAGTAATCTGGATGACAGGATTTCATGCACCCTTAGTAAGTCTGCGGAAGAGATCAAGTTAGGCAGGACTGTTGATATGCTTGAGAGTAGGGAGGCTTTGTCAAGGGTTTTGGGCAGGCTAGATCACTTGATTGGCCACATCCAATCAAGTGATATTCTACAAAGCTAAATGTCAGGTCCTGCATCTGGATCATAACAACCCCATGCAGAGAGATAGACTTGGCAAAGAGTGGCTGGGATGGTTCCCAGCAGAATAGTATCTGAAGGGGCTGGTTGACAGACAGTTGAACACAAGTCTACAGTGTGCCCAGGTGGCTGAGAAGGCCAACGGCACTCTTGCCTTTATCGGAAGTAGTGCTGTGAACAGGACTAGGGAAGTGATTATCCCCCCAATATGTGATACTCACCTCACACACTCAAATACTGTGTTCAGTTTCAGGCCCCTCACTATAAGACAGATATTGAGTTGCTTGAGCATGCGCAGCATAGAAGCAGTGAAGCTGGTGAAGGTACAAAAAAACTTATGTGAGGTAAATGAGGGGACTGGGGTTGTTTCATCTGGAGGAGGCTAAGGGCTGATATCATTGCTCTCTATGATTTCCTGAAAGGAAGCTGCAGTGAGGAGTGGGTCTCTTTTCTCAGGTGACATTTCTTACAAGGAGAAGTCCTAACGTTGCACAAGGAGAGGTTTAGATTGCATATCAAGACAAATTTCTTTACAGAGAGAGTGCTCAAGCATTTGGAACAGGCTGCTCAAGGAACTGGTGATCTCCTCACTCCAGGAGATATTTAAGGTACCTGTGGACACGGCACTAAAAGACACAGTTTAATGATGACAGGTGATAAATCAAGTTGACAGCTGGACACGATGACCTCAAAGGTCTTTTCCAACCTAAAGGATTCAATAATACTAAGATTCTATTAATTCAATCTCGCTTTCTGAGCATTAGGCCACATTAATTCTAAAAGTCACTGACATTGACCAAACAGATTAAGCAAAGATTTGTCTGAGCTTATCTAGGATGTTAGGGAAGAAAATGAAAGGTTTCAGAAGCAATGAAGAACATTTTTGAGATTTTTTCAGTTAGGAAAACTCCTCGTGCTATCCCCAGACACATAAGAATAATACCAATGCAAAGATAGCAGGTCAAAACAGGAATATATATGCATGCAGGAAAAAACCATAAATTTCAGTGTCAGTATTATCTTAAGGTCATTATGAAGTTAAGACAAGAATACTGCACATTTGAATAAAAAATATTACTTCTTAAATGATTACAAACTTCTTTTCAAGGAGATCAGTAGGGGGTTATTACAGAATCATAGAATCATAGAACATACCACGGTGGAAGGGGCCTATAAGGATTGTCAAGTTCAACTAGTAAATTCTCCACTGTGCCTTACTGCAAGAACAAATGGAGAGAGTGTACTTTGTGTACACATTTATAACTGAATGACAAACATAAATAAGTGTAATAAAAATATGTTTGGGTGTATAAGTTTTATCCTGACAGAACCTTAAGTGGGAGTATTTACAATACAAAGCTAAAGAAAAGCACTTTATCAGCCTGCTTCTTCTTTTTAGTTGAGGAGTTTTCACACTGCTGCATAACCAATATGTTGTTGAACAAACGTGAAAGAAGAGCGAGGAATGGAATTCTAATCCTTTTCCTGGTTGTGATGAAGATTCTAACTTTTGATGGGCTAAATCCATAATATTCAGAATTAGTGTAGTCAGCAGGAGTAGGGAGAAATCACCCTCCTGTACTCAGCTCTGGTGAGGACACACCTCAAGTACTGTGTTCAGTTTTGTGTCCTTATCTATAAGAAAGACTTTGAGGCTCTGGAGCATGTCCAGAGGAGGGCAGTGAAGCTGAAGAGGGTTCTGGAGCACAGGTCTTACGAGGAGCAGCTGAGAGAACTGGAATTGTTTAGTCTGGAGAAGAGGAGGCTCAGGGGAGACATTATTGACTTTTACAACTAACTCCCTGAAATGTGATTGTGGTGAGGTGTGGGTTGCTGTCTTCTTCAGGGTATTCAACAGTAGGACTAGAAAGAATGGCCTCAAGTTGTGCCCAGGGACTGCCCAGGGAGGTAGTGGAGTCACTGTCCCTGGAAGTGTTCAAGAAACATGTAGATGTTATATACTAAGGAACATGGTTTAGAGAGGAAATATTTGAGGTAGGTGCATGGTTGGACTGGATGATCTCTTGAGGTCTTTTCCAATCTTGGTGATTCTATGATTCTATGAAAAAATATGATATATAATAGAATTATTTTTATTAGCATTTTTGGTCAGGCTTCATATTTAAAGTAGCATTGTCATTCACTGCTCACAAAACTTAATCCTTATTGGTTTTTGCCTTTGTTGTGTATGTAATAATTGACAATGCAGCGTCAGGGATCAGCAGAAAGCATTGCAAACTAATTAGAAAAACTCCATGGGAATATTTTCAGCTATATTCAATGTTATCGCTATAATTACAAAGTAATAACTTTGAAGAGGAAGTTGTTTTTATATTGTGGTCTGTTAAGCTAATAATACACTGAGAATTTTTCTTGTAAGTGGCTTATTTTATGGTACAGTGAATTGATTATTTAAGAAGGCTTAATGTTGACCCAAAATTAATCATGTTGGAACAACTGCAGGGTTACAAATCTGACATTATGAATTAAAATGAAGTATTTTGTTTACTTGCAAGTTTGCTAACAGTGGCCTGAGGTCCTACCTCCTTTTCCCTGTTGGATGGCTAAAAAAAAAAAATTTAATTTGTTATCTCGTAGTGTGACTTAAATCAGAATTCTGTAATTCATTTAATATAAAGGGAACTAAAAGTAAAGCCAAAATTTCAATTTATGTTAAACAGTTGTCTGCAAAGAAAGTCATATTTCTTTGACCCTTACGTAGCATCTGTAAATTTTGACCACTAATTTGAACTTTGCACAGGGAACCTTGCTGATGATAGTCTAGGAGTCGATTAATACTAGGTATTGAATGCCCCTGTTCAGAGTATTAGCTCAGTGAGTTTAATTGTTTTTATCTCATCCTACAAGTTCTACGTTTTTTCAGTTCTCTCCCCTATCCCAGTGGGAGGAGGGGGAGAAGGCAAAAGACTGTGTGGTGATTAACTGCGTGCCAGGTTAAACCACACATCCTTTATAAAATATTTAATGCAGAAAAAGAAAAGCCATATGCTGTTGAGGTGGGAAATCTCCGGTTCTGTAGTCTATACTGACAAGGCAAGTTTGATGACAGTTGTTTGGCTTTGTGAGAATAGATCTAAATACTCAAAAGCAATAAACTAGAAAAGAACAAGGAAAGGAATAATTAAGATCTGCATATCTGTTCAAATATGTTATTATTGCAATTCATTACATACAAATAAATGTACAGAAAGGACAAGTCAATTGATCTATGTACAAGGGACCTTTAGAACAGGATAGTTCAATTAGAATGGACCTACAAAGACCATCAAATCCAACTTCTCAACCACTTCAGGGTCAACCAAATGTTAAACCATATTAATTAAGTATTTTGCAGATGCCTCCTGAACACTAATAGTCTTGGGCATTAATCAGCTCGGTAGGAAGGGTTGATGATTGCCCAGTGCTCCTTGTAGCTTCTCTCGCTACAGCCCTTTGGACTCTACCATTGAGCCAGGTCATCAGGCAGCGTAGCATGAACCTGTTTATTTCACACCAGGACAATTTGTCCACAACAGTGCCGTGAGTGATAGCATCAAAGGCTTTACTGAAACCTAGCAAGACCATGTCCACTGCCTTCTTTTCACCCACCAGGAAGGTGACATGCTAACAGCACCACCTGAAGGAGAGCTAGTCTGTCTGCCCCAGACAGGAAGGGTCTTGCAACCTTACCTGTATTAGGAGGCAACCAGTTCAGACCTCTGGCTGTGTAGAGTGCACGAGCCTCTCCCTGGCTTTGTGGGGCAGCTGTCAGAACAGCTGTGTGAGGTGTGAGCAGGTAGACATCTGCTCTACCTTGTGGCCAGGCTACAGGATGAAATACATTGATTAAAAAGTGTCATTGGGGACAAAAAGAAGGAGCAGGGAAACCACAGTTCATCTGTGCACAAACAGGTTATTTCAAAGGAAAAAAAGCAAACCCAAGGCAGCCTGTATCACATCAGGTTGAAGAAAAGAATTGCAAGGCTGGAGACAAGAACATGAAGGAGCAGAGCAGATGGAGGCAAGTCTGTGCCTGGAGATGCAGACGATAAACCTCCTTGCCTGCTCCACCCTGCCCAGGTGCCTCTGTGCATTAGGTATGAGGCACTGGTGTGAAAGGCCCACCTGAGGCTGGTAACAGTGCACTCAGCCCTGACATGCTAACAAAACCACACCAGGAAAAGCCAACACCAAGGCTACTTCACTGAAGAAGAGACAGGTATTGGTCCTACAAGGTTCCTACAAAAACAGAACATCCATCACACTGAGCAGACCATCTTCTTAGAGAAGTCTACTAACTTCCTGGGTCCTGGGTGAGGGACATCACCAGGAAAATAGCTAGCCCTGCATGGGAGACAGACCACAACCTCTTAGTGCTTGGCCATACAGGGAGAGATGATGCAGATACGTGTGGGTCAAGGACACAGCTAGATTAGAGAGATAGGGTGCTGGTGGGGGCCTTGAAGCACCCTCTTCCTTGAGAGGTGCTGGCAACACTGCAGCACGTGCAAAAGAATATGATGATGAGGCAGTAACTGCTGGAGTAGCAGAAGTCAGTGGGGAAAATCAAGGGCAATGCCTAAAAGGAATGAATGAGTTACTCTTTAAGGAGGTGACAAGACCAGCTGCCCCGCTGAAGTGCCTCTATACCAATGCACGCAGCTTGAGAAACAAACAGAAAGATCTGGAAGCTACGATGATACTTGAAAATCACAATGTAGTTGTCATCTCCAAAACCTGGTGGGATGATTCCCACTACTGGAGTGTGGCTATCAATGGCTCCAGGCTGTTAAGAAGGGACAGGTGAGGAAGAAGGCAAAGACAGGCTGGTAAGAACAGACAAGAAGACTGAAGTGCTTAACAACTTTTTGCCTTGGTCTTCTCTAATAAATGTTCACCACACAGCCCTCAAATGTTTGGTTTGGTAGGAGGGGATTGGAGAAGTAACATCCCTCCTACTGTAAGCAACAATTAGGCTCATGACCACCTTAGGAACCTGAATATCCGCAAGTCTATGAGTCCTAATGAGATGCATCCCATAGTCCTAAGGGAATTGGCTGATGTGGTTGCCAAGTCACTCTGTATGATATTTCAAAATCATTCATGTTGTGGCAATCAGATGAAGTCCCTGGTGACTGGAAAAAAGGAAATATCATGCCTATTTTTAAAAAGGATAAATAGGATGGCCCTGGGAACAACTGACCTGTCAGTCTCACCTCTGCTGGGTAAGATCATGGAACAGATCCTCCCATCTGTGATGCTAAGGCACATGGAAGACAGGGAGATAATACAAGAGAACCAGCATGGCTTCACCAAGAGCAAACCCTGCTTGACCAACCTAGTGGCATTCTATGATGTTGTCACTGCATCAATGAACAAGAGAAGAGCCACTGATGATCTATCTAGACTTCAGTAAGGGCTCTGAGATGGTACTCCACAACATCCTTCTCCCCAAATTGGAAAGAGATGGATTTGATGGGTGGACTGTTTGCTAGATGAAGAACTGGCTGCAGGATCAAGTCCAGAGGGTGATGGTCAATGGCTCAATGTCTGTATGGAGATCAGTGATGAGTGGAGTCCCATAGGAGTTGGTGCCTAGACTGATATTCTTTCTTATCTTTATGGCAGTGGGGTCGAGTGCAGTCTCAGCAAGTATGTTGATGACACCAAGCTGTGGGATTTAGTGACATATCAGAGGGATGGGATGCCATCCAGAGGGAACTAGACAGACTTGAACAGTGAGCCCAGGTGAATTTCCTGAGGTTCAATAAATTCAAGTGCAAGATCTTGCACCTCGGTCGTGGCAACCTCCATTACCAGTACATGTTGGAGGATGAAAGGATTGAGTACAACCCTGCTGAAAAAGACCTGGTGGTGCTGGTGGATAGGAAGCTGAACATGAGCCAGCACTGTGTCCTCGCAGCAATTACTGGTTACCATTAGAAAGTAAACCAAAACCTTATTAAGTCAAAATAATGTGGTTAAAATTGAATACCTCTTTTGAATTAAAAAAAAAAAAAAAAAAAAAGACATGAAAACTTTTTCAAAATATGTTGGACTTTCATCTCGGTCTTGTGTTTTCTTTCTGCTCTTTTTATTTCTCCCCATACTACTGAGGCAAATTAAGAAGATCCCAAACTTTATAGATACTATCAAGTAGATACGTACTCTGTCCAAGAGAGGGACTGTAGAACTATAATCATAAACAAGATATGTCTTACTGTAGTTTAGCAGATACTCTTTGTGTTGCTGAGGCTTCCAGGAGTAAGGAGGAGGAAGACTACACACCTCTTTCAACCATAGCTGAGAGTTATGTCCCTTTTAGGCTTAAAAATAGTTATTGTTCTATTCATTGTGTTCAGATATCCTGTCCCAAAATCAGATCTCAGCAGAAATAGGATGAAAATTGTTCATCTAAGTAGGATATACAACCAAAGGAGCAAGCTAATAATCCTCAGAAAAAGGAGCAGACATTCACATAATTTCTAGAAACTAAAAATGTTAATCAGTTCTAGTAATACCCTCATGCAAAGAAGCTTTTAGGGGGAAGAAAAAGGGTACTATTATCTTTACTATAATGAAAAGCTATTTGTAATAATGTCTGGTAGTTGGAGGCACACTTTTACCAAGATATTCTTTGAGAATTCTAAGGGATATGCAAAACACCAAGCAAGTATTTTGCAAAAATACTATGAAAAATTAGGGAGTATCTTTTATTAGTTTAGTGTCTTCCAGAGAATAATTTGGGTAGCAAAGCATGCTGTTAAATTTCATTTTCTCTGATGGTACTCCAAAGGGTGTAATAGAATAACATCTGATTTATAGTTTTATAAGAGGTAGTTGTTACATGGCATGTAATTCCCAGTGCTGTAAATGCATGGAAGTGAAGCTAAAGCCAAGCTCATGTGAAGGAAACACTGCAGTTGATGCCTGTGTAGAGCCCTTCCTTTCCATGCCAGATTGTGAATGATCTCTTTGAAAGGTGACACAGAGATCAAGGAATTCATCTTCTGTGTTGAGTACCCCTGGATAGGGGCAAGGAGAAAAGGAGGAAGGAGCAACAGCCAGGGAGAAATTCTGCGGTAAAAAACATATATTATTTTTAACAATAACATTCTAAAATGATGTGATAATTTGCTTGTCAAAATATTAACACTGACTAAATATGCAGTAGATCCTGATGAAGCTAATCAGGCCGTTCTAGTTAAAAGCTCATTTTTCAGTACGACTATGCACATCACAGCCTTGTCAACCAGATGCTGAGTCCGTAATTAGAAAGTCTATGTTAAGAACTTGAAAAGTCTGTCTCAAAGTTGACAACACAGAGGACAACAATTAGAACATTTTTACTGATTCTTGGATAAACTCATTAGATAAAAATAATATAATAACAACAACTATAATATAATGTCTAGCAGATCAACTTCATGGGAAACTTCAGTATTTGAGTAAAAAGCTCTGCCACTGGTTTAGTGTGTCCTTAAGCTAGGGAGAAAATGAAAATAGTCTATTTATTAATAAACACTGAGAGTATCAACCTGTTAAATCAAGAATTTCC
>PPHD01020099.1:0-13801 GCA_002909625.1 Bambusicola thoracicus
ATAACCACAGCAAAACAACAGTAGTGAGTGCAAAGGGGGCTATCAACTGTGTGTAAAGCAAAAATCACAGCCAAAATGTAACAGGTCACCAAAGCAGTGGCCATCTGCAAGAGCTCCATCACGTCCAAGTGAAGATGAAAACACACTGGCTCCATTGCCTTCCACTGCAGGACATGGTTTGGGTATTGCCACCACCTGACATCTACATACAGACCATGTCTGCACAGGCTGCTATGGCTCCACTGCACTACCATGACCTGTCAGCCAGTCCCACACGCATCTTCTCCTCTGACAAAACGACCTGGTTCTTAATTCTCCAAGCTCAGATCATGCCTTTATTTCAAGAGATCATCACGGCAACACTGACAAGCAGGAGCACTGATACCCAGTAGCCACTGAGTCAGTGTCAGCTTTCTACAACCAGACCTGATGGGAGGAAGCCATCAAAGCCCACAGGCTGCACAGGCAAGCCGAGGGCACTCAGCACCTGGCAAGCAGTCACTACAGCTTGGCTGAATCAAGCCAGTAATAAGCAAGCATGATCATAACATCTTCACAAAAGTAGGATTTAAGTGCAAACATCTGTCGTGCTGTTTTTTAATTAAGACAGTTTACATCTATTCCTTTCAGTGATCCACAGCTCTGGCAGCAGAGATGCCAGGCATATTCTAATTAAGGCAGCTAGTTTATTTAACAGTTTGACATTGTTTTACATTAGCTGAGTCACCTTGTTGCTGGATAAAGCAGCAAACGCCTTTCAGCAGTTCAACAAGAAAAAGGCAGAGATTCTGTATCAAAAGTAGAACGTGTATCACAGATATCTTAAATTGAATACAGCTGAAGTCTACTCTACTCCAGCAGCTCCTCTCTTTGGGACACTAAGTCAACCCAAATGTTTCCCAGATATAACTCTTCCTCTCAAGGACACACATCTCCCTCATGTTCTTGGAGGGTGGGAAGGGTGGGAAGTGTTATAACAGACATATGGGATGTATCTCATTCCCCGCAAAAATCACCCACCCATATATCAGGACATACATCACTAAGAACTGCACGCAGACTGAGCATCTGTGTCCTGGATTCAGCCTGCATTTTTCTAGGACAAAGTAAAAGAAATCGGCCAGTGAAGGTCAGTGCAGAAGGAAACACTGTTACCCACAGACAGATTTTCCTACAGCACCTCACCTAAAGTCATTTGCACATCTATATGGTGCTTTTCACGGATCTCAAACTCATTTGTAGCAAGAAAGGCCGGCAGGCAGTAGCCATTCTTGTATATTTCACAAAGTGGTTCACTACGAGTTTGTTGGTGGCTCAACTGGAAATAGAGGCTGATCTTGGACTCTCATTCCATGTTAGAAATAAAGGGCAACACCACCTCCCCCTGGCTGCATAGGGTCTGAATGCAGTACAGAGAGCTGTAGAGAGCAAATCCTGATCCCTGCGGCTGTCTTCTAGAAGGCCCATGGAGGCTGCCAGGCTGCCCTACTGTGGCTTTGATGCTTGCGTCACATATTTGCAGTGCTGGCTTACAGTTCCCTGCTTCCCTGCTAGCTCTGGAGCTGTGCTCACCACACATCAGCAGCAGATTCTCTGCCTGAAACAGTGTCACAGACCACAGCATGCTCCCAGAGAGGGCTAAGCCCTCCCATCACAGCTTCTTTTTTTGGGGAAGAGCTGGAATCTCCTTTTTATAGTTAAAGGCAGAGCGGACCTTTTAACAGGCTGAAATTACTCTATTTATCCTAACACTCAGTGCAGTGAGCCAGACTTCAAGCCAACAGCTAGAATCGTGCAGTCAAACAATAGAGAGCTGGCCTGAGTCTGAATTTCCAAGAGCACGCTGCGGTCTGGCTCACTGCTGCCATGCCAGCGCTGCCATCACTGTTGCAAGTGTGCACTTCCCCTGAGGAGAGGGCATCTATCATGTCCAGCCCCTCTCTGAAAGCTGTCAGAGAGACAGTGGCTCAGGTCAAAGAGATATTTATTTATTTTTAGCCAGCATTGCAGCAATCCCCTTTGCATTTAGTCTCCCAACAGTTTTCTTTATATCTCAGTGGCAACTCTAACTTTTCATCCTTTATTATAAAGTAACAGTGTATGCAGAGCTGTGACACACAGAAATGATGACGACAGCGTCTTTGGTTTCCAATGGCCTTCCTGTTTCAGGCTGTGTAGTTGTTGTGCGTGGGTACAGTCCCACAGAAGCCACCAAAACCCTTTGTGCAAGAGGGCATGAGCCAGCCTGAACCTGAACAGCAGATATATAAGACTCCCCAGGAGCCCTAAAGAGCATGCCAATTATTTAGGAGGAAGAGGAGGCCTGGTACCACAGGGCAGCATTACAAGCTCCCAGGGAGAAGGTATTTGTAAGACCAGTCACAAAAAGTACTAAAGACCAAGGCTGGGGAATTGCAAGTCCCAAATGCTCTTATTCATCTTTCTTAGGGCCTCTGCCATAACATTACCTGGTAGAAAAGGGATGATTCTTTGCTTGGGGTCTTTCTGGCCTCCTTCAATGGGGAACTTGTCCAGAAGCTGCATCTGCAAAGGAAACAGAACAAACGTCTTAGGGGGAAGGTACAGACTGGCTGCTTAGGGACAGAGGATTTCTTGGTCTGTGTGTGGTTTGAAAGGATTAGCAAAGCAAAGCAACTGCAGGAATCCCTCAGCCTAGTGGCAGGAGAGTATGTACATAAAAAGGTACGATACAGTTCCCTCCAAGAAAGGGAGGGCAAGTTTCTGGCAGCGCACAGGAGCTGGGATGGGGCCCAGGCAGACATCTGAGCCCGGCCTTGCCGTGCTTCTAAAATTAGGCTCTCATCCTTCATTACAAACACACGCCTCGTCTCTAATCCCCAGTCTGCCCAGGTTGGTGGAGACAGTTTTTTACCTGTCCCCATGACAGACCACCCGCCTGGCTAAAAATGCTGCTGAGGCAACAAGGATTAAAGGCTTTTTAATAAAACACCCTATCTGTCTTCTTGCTGGTAAGGCATTGCCCACTGCCCTGGTCCATTCAGAGCAATCCAGCTTTCCCACGGAGAAACAGATTGGTGTCAAGCACCCTTGAACACATGGTTATGGACCACCCAAGCCAGCATTTCACCCAGCTCAGTTTGGCCCCGCCGGCTCCCAAACACTGTCCACTGCAACCACTTGCTTCTAACACACCCCTAAGGGCCTACTGAGCACAGAGCCCTGTTGGAGGCAACCACCGTCTAGTCTGAGGAGCTCAAAGAAGCATTGATGGCCACGGCCAACTTACATGGTGGAGAGACCACCCCACCTGTGCCTAGGCAAGCAGTATGCTGACCCCATGTTCCTAAATGACCCTCATGATCTCTGTTTGGGGACACTTCATTAAGCATTTAACCGAAGCAGCATTACGTGTCCAGCAGCGAGGGTCTGCGAGTTAAACAACCCTTTTGCTCAGCAGATTTCCTTTAAAAAATATTTTTTTGCTAACATAGGAAAAAAAATCAGTTTTTTTTTTACTGTTTTTGTTTTAAGCACACAGAACCCTTCTTCTCTTCCACCGCACACAACATCTCCACCATTTTCACCATATGGTGCAGCAAACCAGAGATCAAGAGGAAACTCGGGAGTAGAAGGAACATCTGTGCAGGAGAAAAAGTTAAAAGGTCCCACATGTTTCCCCATCAGGGAATCAGCCTGGTAAATAAATAGACCGTAGCTTTGCGGACTGTTAGCTCACTCACTTTTCTGCCTACGGAGACATGATTTTTATTGAATATGGGAAATTTTGTTTTCTTGTAGATGGAGCTCCGGGTGTCTGAGGTCAGAAGTTCTCTTCAAAGAGAAGAAAAGGGAGGGGGGAAATCCCCACTGACTGACTTGAAGCTTCACCGCTCCTGCACTTTTAGCCAGGAAGGCCATTCTCACTTTACTACACAGAGACTGATTCAAGCTGGAACCGATACAGTCAAATTCCCATGGTTATTCTTGGAGTTAGATTAGCTTGGCTCATACAAGCCTTGTTAACCACATCAAGAGAGTCACAACGTGTATAACTTAGCGCTATTTATCTAAAGGGCGGATATCAGCAAAATAGATACAATAAACTACAGCTGGTAGAGTCTGGATAAACCTTCGTAGACTTCCTTGCCCCAGCTCTTGCTTCCACTGGGAAGGTGTGGATGGCAGAGAGCTGGGAGTGCCAGAGGTGCTCAGGAGGTCACCAGTACAAATCACAGGGACACAGCCTGTCCCAAAGGTAAAGTTCTCTGGAAGCATGGCAGATTTCTTATCTTCTTTCATTTATGAGACAGTGTCCCAGTGGGCAACACACACGTTTGTGCGAAACCGAAGACAAGGAATGAAGCTGTACGGTTGGGTACCCGTGGAGGAGAGTGACAGTTCCTTTCCAGGCTCCTGACCCCAGACAACACATGCTGCTGGCCTGTCGCTCCTGGACCAGTCAGCTGGGTCAGGCATTTGTAACACCCCATCAAGAGTAATAGGTTTGTGCTGGACATCTGGGCAGGATGGTCAGGATTAAACTATCTGGCATGACATGGGGAACTTCACTGAGATCCTTCAAAGGATCTGAGCAAGGACATCACAGCAGTCCAGCAATTATGTACCTGCCTCTATTCCCAGCTGTTCTCATCAATGCCTATAAATTGTTCCAAACACATCTATGTCTGTATAAACAAGTAATAATGACATGGAAAACTTGAAGCTCAGACTGGAAGGTAATGGCTGCCCAACAGTTCTGCAATTCAGGAAACCCTTCAGGATGCCAAATCCCAACAAAAAGCTGAAGAAGCATAGGGCCTTCTTCAGCACTTCCCTGCACATAGTTCACAACCAGTGCAACATCTAAAATTCTGGAAAAGCAGGATTCTGTGCCCTTTCACCCTTGGCAAGGGTGCAAAGCAGAAGAAAACAAAGAGATGGGTTTAAGGGGAAAAAAAACAGCAACAGATGTGAATGAAACACCCCAAATCATAGAATCATTTGAGTTGAAAGGGACCCTTAAAAGTCATCTAGTCCAACTCCCCTGCAATTAACATGACCGAGCCATAGAAACTTCTCCTGATAGTCACAGGACTTTCCCCATCTGGATGACTAACAGCCAAAGACCAATAAACAGACTTTCAATTCACTTAGTTTGATGCCTGCAGAGCATCTGAAAGTTGAAAACTCTTCATGACAAATGGTTTCCCATGAAAGGAATTATAATTATTGCAAATATACATATGATTAATTAAAAAAACATATTCTTCACTTAATCATAGAATTATTTGAGTTGGAAGGGACCCTGAAAGGCCATCTGGTCCAACTCCCCTGTAATGAACACAGACACCTACAGCTCCATCAGGTGCTCAGAGCCCCATCCAGGCTGTCCTTGGGTGTCTCCAGGGATGGGTATTCACACCATTCTGGGCAGTCTGTGCCAGTGCCTCACCGCCCTTATTGGAAAACACTTCTTCCTTATATCTAGCCTAAAGTTCCCTCGTTTAATGTTCCAGACACAGGCAATCTCCACAAAATGTCGCTTGCATGTTTGATACACAACATTTAGGATACAGGATTCACTGTATAAGAAAGTCACCCTGTCCCTCAGACTAAAACCAACCCACAGTGAAAGGAAGAAGGGCAGCCTGGATGTGGAGGCTTCCCGAAGGATGCAGTTAGGGCTGTAGCTGGCTTCGGGCAGACAAGAAAACACAAGTGCGCAATGCATTTTCATCAAACCTGTGTGAGCGTATACTCAGTTTGCCTACAAGTATTAGTATACAAACTCTACCATGAGGGAGCCTCCAATTGTATGATCAATGTGATGAGCAGAAAGAAATCTGTTAGCACATCCCTGTGTCACAGGGTGGGGGATCCGTTTGGAAACAGGGAGGGTATATGGAAAGCGGGAAATGAGCTTCCCACCCATTCAGGCAGCATGTCTGGAGTCAGGCTGAACAAACACACCCCATTCCTGCTTCTGGCACAACAGATGTGCGTCCACAAATAATTCATCACCAAAACCACGTCCCCAGGCTTTCTGTCCCCAAATTACTCTGTTTGCCAACAGCTTTCCTAAGTTAGTTCTCTACTGCCTTGTGCTCTGAGCAGCTTTGTTCTTGCTTCTGCTCTAAACTGTTAGTAGATTATCTGTAAAGCTTATGGTCCAGATTATTACTTTCTTACAGTAAATGATAATGCAGTTAATGATGTTAAAAATCAAGGGAATCACTTGTGTGAGTTGCTACTCATTATAATGAGAGCACTGTCCTACCCCACTCCTTACTACTTGCACAGAACTGTGAAATCATTTGACTTGCAAGAATGGAAGAGGAAAAGGACTTCAGTGATTTCAACTCGCATAAGACCTGGCCTTTTTGTGCAAGTCCCAGCTCCTGGAAGTCAGCAATTGTTTGAGAATCATCGTTCATTGTTAAAAAAAAACAACAAAAACAAAAACAAACAAACAAACAAAAAAAACAATTAGCTTTTACACTATCAAGCATAAATTTGCAAATGTCATCCAAATTCATCCTTAAAGGCCCAGAAACTGAAAGAGAGCAAAGACATTCTCCACACATTTTGACATAAACGTAGGCTGTACTGGAAGGTGCCTCACAGATTTCATTTGTATGGGACACGAGAGAGATGCAGCCAGTGTCCTAACTCACAGCTAAGCTGTTCAACTCTTCTGTCTCAGGTCACCTCTGCCAAAGAAGGTGAATATGCAGTGAAGAGATGCTTCTGCCAACAAGGACTTTATTTGGCCCAGCAGTCACCAGCTGATGGCATCCGTGATCACCTCCCAGCAGTTCCCCTGTGAAAATTAGATTCAGCTCCCCGTCTGCCTCATGATGGTACCACCTGATTAGAAATCTAACAAAGAAAAACAAACACCCTTTGAGATGCTAAAAGTAAGATCTCTGAGGATGAGAAGCCAAGCAACTTCCTGACAATTATTTACTTACTGCCTGTTATTTACCTTGATTAAACTTTCACGAAACAACATTTCCTTCCCTTTTAGATACAAGGACTAAAAGCATCTGAGTCTAAGGGGTGATGTCTCTTCTACAAGAGATCTGATTTTCACTCTGCTGTAAGCCAGCCCGTGTGGGGGACATGAAAACATCAACTGCTTAATGGGCTGATCCTGCAACATTTGCCAGTGGGACCTTTGTTCCTGATTTGATTATGAGGTTTTGGAAGTGTGTGACTAAATCCATCTCCCTGAAGCTAATCCATTAGGACAGTTACCTGAACTCCATACATGCCATACTCTATGGACTCAAGCTGGGGTTTCCTGCTGGGCTGTTAATTCCGCCCCTTCCTTCCCCGCAGCAGTTTTAACTCTCCTTCAGTTAAAAGTGAAATTCTCCACACATCTTAACATGAGCAAATTGGGACACCCACATAATCTCTTATCAGAATGCATATCTTGCTGATTCCTTTCAAGTGGATGTAGGATTGCCTTGTGCACCGATAAAATCAAAGTCCTCCAGGGGGTCAGTACTGCAATCACAGGAGATTTATTTTAACACAGGGAGACCCTGAGAACGATTTTCATCTGAACCCATTACTTTGGCAAGTGAAACAACATCCAGAGCTGCAAACAGATGTAGAACTCCAACCTTTTGCAGGAGATGTGGGGCCTCTCTCTCCACAGTGTCTAATTTACTTTTGTCCCACCCAGAGAAATTGCCAGCTGATGACAAGCAAACCACAACCATGAGACTGAGAACAGCACACTTCTGGCAAGGCAGCCCAAAAACCCCATTGAGTTTACCACCTTACTCACAGTCACTTGAGTGGTCCCAAGGTTATAACTCTTCCTACACTTCACGTGAAGAGGTGTATCAGCTTCCCACCTCTGAAGTGTTCACTAGAAAATGTGTTTTTCATTAAAAATCAAGCAAGCCAGCAATAGCTTTGACTTTGCCACTGTTGGACTTGAAAGATAAAGCCCATGAGGACAGTTAGGCACCAGGCACCTGGGGAGAGCTGTCAGGGATCTCTTCTCATGTGGCTTATCTGAGCTCAATTAGAGTCCCAAGAAAGAAGGAAGAGAAGAGGAGGCATTGGTACAGGAATGACATAGTGTGCACCCTTCTGTTAGAACGCTACAAAAGAAAGTGGGGAAAAAAGCAATGCCGCTACCAGGGATGTACAACTGAAGATAATGAAATTCACACCCTCACCCAGATGGAACTGGGGCATCTGCAAACCAAAAAAGCTTGAAAGAAACTGATGTAGATAACAAAAGTTTGGATGAGAAAAGAGGGTAAGATATCACATTATAATAAGTTACCAGTTAAGCCCAGAGGAGAAATTTCCTTTCCTTCTCAAGTTTGAAATCCAGCCACATTGCTTAATAACCAATGGTTACAACACCATCAGCTACATTTTGAGTTATATACGATGTGATCTGTAAGAAAGGGAAAAGCTGGAACCAGGTCGAATCCTGCCATCTGCCAGAGTTTTCTCACGGATAAACCTCTCTGTGGCTCTGTCCCTGCTTTTTCTGCTATAAAATATGAGACAGATCTCGGGAAGGTAACAGGAGATTTCATCAAAAGCCATCAAACACTCAGCCTTGTTTTGCAGAGCAGAAGTCAGAGGCCCCATCTAAAGGAATTGTATTCATTCAAAATGAGCAAGATAAAAGGAAATGGAAGAATTATTATCAGTGGTTTTCAGTCACGCTTATTCTCCCGCTTACGGGCTTGTCCATCTGTACTATATCCCAAATTCTGGTTAACCAGAGCAACCAAGGGCATCTTTGACTTAAGGAAGATGGTTAGCAACCAGTTCCAGCAAATGGATCTCAACCTATTAGGTAACATATTGGCATTTTAAGGACCTCTAGCTCTGTCTGCAGGTGAAAACAAGAAGGAATGAGGACAATACATGAGCCAGGCGCCCCAGATTCACCTTCTATCTGCCTATTCAGAGAAGATCATTTCTTCAATGTTCTCATTTCGGGACAGCTTTTCTGCCAAGGTTCATCAGTGGAGCATCCATAACATAAGTAGGAAGACCACATTTACCCAGCTCAGGATGTATCTGCTGAGATCAACAACAGAAGAACACGCATGATGGAGAATAGAACTGCTACCTTGGGGACATGTTTTCTCTAGGGTACAGCTCTTGGAAGGTTTCCCCTGGATGTGGGTCACACAGAACTTTTTCTTCATCCTCCTTTGCTTCACCTTCTCACAGGAACAACACATGAAACGGCACAGCCCATCTGCTAGCCACTCTCATGTGTAACTGATATCTTATGCAGCAGAAGGACGTGAAACTCCATCTCTTCTAAAAGCAGTAACCATAATGCAGCAGGAATAATTGCATCAGGCAGCCAGTGACGCTGTCTCTCTCCTGGTGTTACATGATGCCACAGCGTGCGAGAGAAGCGCATTAATTCGGCCCCTGAGAAGCAGCAGCAACTGGCTTTCCCTTTATTTTGAAAGCAAAAAGAGAAAAAATTAAAGCAAAAGCCATGCGGATAACTGGCTGACATGCCTGAAAATTACAGCATTATAGGACATGTTCTGAATTAAATATAGTGCAATCCGTGAGAAAGTCAAACAAAAGCAGGAAAACGCATACAAAATAAAGAGAACAGACATTTAAAGCATGGTGTAATCCCCAAAGGGAAAATGCCTCTCTCAGGTCTGAAAATTTCCACCAGAAATCTTGGAAATCTTACAAGCCCTTCAGTATCCAACTAAAACAGCCGGGGAGGAGAAGGGGAGGACGCAGGGAGTGGGGGCGTTTCCCCAACATAATCCATCAAAAGAGGGAACGCCGTTTCCCAGCTGAGACATTTGGTATTTTCCTTAAAGAAAGCCTTCTCTAAGGACTTCACGAAACGAGCCCGGCGTTTGTGGCTAACACAGACTGGCAAAACATTCGGAGGTGCTGGTTTGGGATGACAGAGGCTCTTGGTGCATCTCTAAAGAGCTTCTCAGAAAGCCCCCAGTGTCCCTTCACAGAGCAGCTATTGATGCGTCCTGCCAGAAGCATTTTGTTTCCCCAGTGCTAAATTAGTCTGGCCTCTTCTGACTTAACTGCACTGGAAGATGCTTAGACAAAGGCTACTTCATACTTTTCCATCATCCATGGTGGTTCTATGTCCCCTGGTTACTCTGCTATCCACAGCGCATTTGCCCCAGTGACATCCCTTTAAAGTAAGGCCATACCATAATGCCTGTTTTATAGGGAGAAAAGAAGAGATGAATGCTGCAGTTATATGGCACAGCAAGGTCACACGGAGATGTCAGACACACACTGATGCTGTGCCTCTGCAGGTCAGTTAGCTGAGCTTCTGCAGAAAGCTCCTAACTTTAGGAAGGGGTACAAACATTTTACCTGTTTTCAGGTGCTGGCACATCCAGAGATAGCCCATGTATTCAGGCTGCACTGTGTGGATGCGTCTTAAAAGACACACTGAAGGTCACAGCAAAAAAACAGAGTGAAGAGAGGAGCTGAGGATAGCTGTAGGGCACCCTCCTGACCTCCCATTCAAGAGTGATGCAGATGTGCAGCGCAGGTGGCAACATCCAGGAGAAGAGCACCAAACAGCTGAGCTCACATTGGTTTCACCACGGGGCTGGAGAATCACATCCGCAGCAGACAGGAATGCCCTGCTCTGCCCTCACTGCTGTCTCATTAAGATGTAAGAGCTGATGTCACCCGTGTTTTAAGACAGGACTGCTCATCCAGACAGACCCATTTACACAAATCGATTTTGTTGCAACCAGCTCAAAGCCTCTCAAACCCCATTTATATGCTGGATTGTAGCTGACTGTGCAACGCAGAGTCCATCCTCAGTGAAACTGCAGCTCTCAAGCAGCAGTGACCACTGTTTTGATTAAATCTGCTTAAAACAACCCCTTGCTTCATTTTGTAGAATTTCGTGACCAGTAAGACTGTTCCCCTGCTTACACTACTATGAGAGTGATGAGACTTTAGCTCCAAATGTATGAAATTTAATCCCTCTGTTTTCATAATCTACATCTTCTCTACAGCCTGTTAGCTCTGCTTGATATATTGTCCCTCGGAAACCACAATAACTTTAATATTGAAAACAGAAACAATAGCTCTGAACACAAAGGCACATTTCACTTTAGAAGCTCCATCTGAAATGGTATCTAGTCATCTCCATAGGACGCTGCTCGTAGCTCTGGGGAGACCGACTGCACGGCTCAGTACAACAGAGACACAGTGCCAAACAAAACACAACGGCAGGTTTTAACTGCACGCTGCGAGGAGGCTCCTTTGTCTTCTCTCTCCCTACCTCCAAACCTCGAGATGTTTTGCCTACGGATTCGGTTCCAAGCACATGCGTCTCCTGCCTTTGGGCTAATTTAGAAAGGAGTACAGACAACGAATCCCATCACCCAAGCTGTGCGTGTAACAGATATTGTGCTCTGGGCCTCAGGGAGGTAAGCAAGCAGCCAGTAGGACAGGCGTTTCAAACAGCTCAGACCCAGCTTAAAGGCTTTGCATTCCCAGCCCCACTGTGTGTCCCTGCCAAGCTGCCTGGTACCCAGGAAGGACAGAGTCCAAGCCAGGGTCACTCCCTTAGGCTTGCAGTAGAGGGAGGATTTATGATCTGGAACATAAAGAACAAACCTAGGTTTGCAAAAGTCTGTTACTCTTACCAGTATCTTATCACACTGGCATCTCACAGATATGCTTTTATCCACACATCTACCTCTTCTGGTGAAGTCCAGAGGCAACATCTCACAAAGCTGCTTTTAAAGAGACCTCCTGTCCTCAGCACAAGTACATAGGATGGGTGCCTTGGCCAGGCACCCACAAGCCCACATGAGTTCCCTTTCCAGTCACTACCCACAAGGCTCTGTGCAGGTATTGGTCTGTTTTAAAAACAGAGGGATTTGGGTGATGCCTGAGCCCTTACAGCCTGTGCCCAGACACAGGAGCCCAAGGGACACACACAGCCACTGGGATGTCTCAAAGGACCTTGAAAACAGACCAGGTTGTGTCACAAGGCTGTATGGTGGGTGCCTACAGGACACCCCATCCTACAGGACAGTCCCATCCTAGCTTCCAAAGAAGGGAGGCCAAGACCAAAACCTTATTTTTTAAGTACAAATCTGTTTTAGGAACTCAGTCAGTTTAATTGAGAATGAAAGCAAAACCTGGAAAAGTAGTTAGGCTGGCATACCACCACCAGGATGCTGGGAGCAGGATGGGCACTGACTTTACAGGCCCCCGTGTTACACTGTGTGTGCTCATTTGTTACTCCAGCATCTTTCATTCAGATAACAATTGCTCAGTCCCAACATGCTGCTTGTACACCAGATGGTATTCTGTGTATTAAGCCAACTAATCACATGCAATATTTGGCAGAGTATTAAAAGCATGGATGGAGGTCTTTGACAATGTTGTTTTTTGTGGTTGTTGTTTTGGGGTCTTTTAAAAATCTCAGTAGCTTTTAAGTGGCATGGGCACATTGTCAAGAAATGATGTTGGGGCTGTGACTTCTCCAAACTTACAGATGACAAAACTGCTGCAAGTTGTGAGGGACAAAGAGCACATGGAGGCCGATGTCTGCATCCTGGAGGAGAGGGGCTCCTTTCAGCCCTGTTCTCACAGCAGGAGGCTTTCAGTCTGGTTCCCTGGTGGTAGCTGGGAGATGGCCATGCTGCTATCTGCCATTAACATCAGAACTGCTGTTGCCTATATGATAGGCCTGCCATCCCTCACTGCCAAACTTGAGTTTCCTCCAGTCTATCTGGCCATGCATGCAGTCTTCTGCAGGGTAGGTGAAGGATGCACATTCATTAGGTGATGCAAACGTGCCTGGGTGACAGAAGGGTACTGGAGAGAACAAGCTTCAGAGAATGGGCAACCACAACTCACCCCACCCAACTGCCCATTCCCAAAATTTTATGAGAGACTTTCAAGAGAAGGAGACCTATAGGCTGCTTTGGTGGCCAGGCTGATGCCTATCAAGGCAGGACCAGTGAGGAAGCAAGCATCTCTGCTTGTCTATGCTTTGAGACCAGCTTTAGAAGCTGGATGGGACAGACAGGCAGGACAGACAAGCATTACAGTCATCTTGCACAGACCTTGATGGGCACTGTGCGAGCACCTAGGGATATTTCTCATCCTCCCCAGGGGTTTTCATGTCACTTTTCTGTCTTCCTCCCCACCACACAAAGCCACAATAAGGAGACATGGGAAGAACATTTTGACTGTGGAAATATCCCTATGGATGTGCTGGAAGGCCCACGTCTAGCCACTAGCCTGCAGGTACCACACGGCTCTCCCACTGCCCTTGGGCTGGGGCAGGGAATTAACATTTTATAGACCTCCCACCAAAGCTGCTCAATGACACTTTGTCAAAGCAAGCATCCAGGAATGTGGTAACTTGCATCAACAAAATTCACCACGCAGGACCACATCCAGGTCAAACTGGACAATGGCAGGGTGGTATCCAGAACTAGCTGCTGGTCTGGGGAGCTCCCTTGGCTCCAACAGGCTCTGTAGGGTGATGTATCTGAATTTCAGCAGCCTGATTTGAGGCTTAGAAAAACTTCTACAGTGAAGTTCCTTGTTATCTTCAGTGTATTTTAGATCAACCTTTAGCACCTTGGCATCAGAGCTGTAAGGGATTAGGGTGCAGCTTGTCTAAGGAACTGCATCTTCAGCCATCTGCAGAACCTAACCCTAAAACTTCAATTAAAAAAAAAATCCCAAAAAAGAAGTGAAGTGAGGAGGAGGTGGGAAGATCAACACCAACTGCTACCTACCAGAATACAAGCAAACTTGAAAATTAAGTTCCATG
>PPHD01020101.1:0-13800 GCA_002909625.1 Bambusicola thoracicus
GCTTCCTCCGAGACTCTGCGGCCTCCTCCTGGACCTACCCGGTACCTGCACCTTCTCGTGACGTAAGACCGGCCTCGCTGCTCCTGCCCTTCGGCCCCCGACCATCGGAATGGCTTGCAGCGGGAATACAGCTGGATCTGTGGTGACTATCCCTGCCTAACACAAAATTCTTGCTTCTTCCTATCTTTTCTATCGCTCGTCTTCCCTTCCCCATCACCCTAATCTGTAATAGTGTCCATCTTCCCCTTTCCCCATCTCCCTTATTAATATCTGGACCATTGCTTCTTAATCTCACGCCGGGTATATATATACATCAAAGAACCTCCTCTCCCTCCTATAAATTGGAGCGAGACAATCATAACTCTGGCAAATTTCTAGTGCTGCAATTTAGAAGTACTCAATTGATTAAAATATTTTGAGCGGGATCTTTGAAAAGGTCCTTGGAAACTGGCTCAAGGATATTCGAGCTTAATACAAGGCACTCAGCCCAACACGCCAGAAATTAAATGAAAGAGTCAATTTTCATACAAACTAACAAATGAAAAGGATTATTTTCAGATCCAAAGCAAAGATACTCTTTTTAAATGAGCCTATTTTTCTCATAACTCACAGAACACATGAAACACATTGGAATCTTTTCTTTTCCAGAAACGCCGAAAATTAAATTATTATTATTCGGTTTAAATATTAAATCACGTTTTATGCTTAGCAGAAGTTTGAACTTGATCACAACAGCTTATTTAGTATAAAAGTGGTGAGAAGGAGAGGCGAGCTCTAATGCCCTAAAATGTTTTATAACATGGTCCAATTTAAAAGATTCAGAATCAGTACTTTGGCTAAAGATTAAGTTTTATGCGACAAAGGAATTTCTTTATGCATATGAATAGCAGTGAGTAAAGGCCATTGAACTCTACATTTCTTTTTATAGTGGCCCTAAAAATCCACCTCAGGGCTGTAAACATGCTTTTTTGATAATGCACACTTAAGGTAGAATTCTAAGGTAGAAGGTAGAATACATCTCTGATGTACAAGAATGTGGAGGACTTGAAGTTATTCCCACAGTTATTCAGAAGGAGGGAAATCTAATGCCAGAGTCAATTCAGAATAAAGGCACTAAGTCTTAGGTAGGTCTGAGGGGTGTAATGGAGGGAAAGGCCATTCTCTGAGTGCTTGCAGCTAGAGCTGCTCTATCAGATTCCCTATATCTTGGGTGTCTCTGCAGATCCAGAGACCCACTCCTCTCGGGGGATGACCATCGAATTCATATAAATCCACTGTCTGTGCTTCAATGCACATCTTCTGTGTGAGGTGCATTTTGCAAAGACATGGTAAACATGATCATCATGTACAACATCAGTTCCTTTGATTACTTTAATTTGCTCTGCTGCAATTATTTTGTTTACAAACGTATGTTCGACACACATTTTATCACACAGACTTGTACACGTTAAGAGCAGTGACAATCAGGCAGGTATTCACAAAAACACAAAACAAAGTGAAAGAAATAAGCTACATTCAATACATGGAATGAAGGAATCACTAGTGCAGTGTTCCAAGGGGGATTCACAAAGGTATTCCTGCTATTCATTTTCTGAAGCTGAAGGGACAAATCACTTCTAATCCCTCCATTGACTGCCATCTAGGGGCCCTAGGAATTTTATAGTGCATATCTTTTGTGCCATCGGGTGTACACTTTTGTGCATGGAAGATAGAGACAGGAAATTTTCCTTTTCTGTGATCCTAGTGGTTACTTTTCCAAGAGATGTCTGAGGCAGAAACCCTGAAATTTTAAAACTTAACCCCGGCAATTAAAAACAAGGGACCTTGAAAGACTCATTTAAAGTCTCTTCTGACTTTGTTACCTGTGTACCATATATAAATATAGAATAAGTGTGATTATTATTACCGATAGTGATTTAAATAGGAAATTTATATTATTGATAGTAAATTTATACTACTGGAGCACTGGTAATCAAAGAAAAGAATGGACTTTCACAGGCTCTGAACACTCTCAGCTGCCCCTGGGTTGGCCAGAAGTTCTGGGTAGCTGCCTCCTCAGAAAATCCTGGTTAACATTCACTAACCACTCGCCTTCCCCTCCAAAAAAAGTCAAAAACAACCACAAAGAATCTATGAGGCTGGGCTATCATTTTGCACTTCCCACAACAATACTATGTTTTGAGAAGATCCTGGGCTTTTCTGGAAAATTAGCAGTGTTGCCACTTGTTTTCTGAAGATCGCTGTGTATGAACTATCACAGCTCGCTGAGTTACTCATGAAGTAATTTCCCTAGACACTGAAGAGGGTGTACAGTGCTGTCAGTTTTAGTCAACACCAGAGGAAACACTTTCTTTTTTCTTCTGTGTGATATATACATATACACTCACATACTTATGTATCCTGTTTGTAGTATTCTTTCTCTTAGTGAAAGGTCTGTCTATCTGTCATGAGCCATAAACTTCAAGTTAGCAGAAAATGATGGAAGTTACACTTTAAAAATGGGAACTTAAAAATGTCTGAATAGCCTTCCATGCATTCAGAGAGTCAAAACGAATTTGACACAGTACCATTATTTTTATATAAACCATCTAGGATCTCAATGGTGAAATCCTTGTTAGATCTATTTGTCTGACCTTTTTTTCCTTTTACTTATTTTATTCTTTAGAGGGTATACAGCATTAATTTTAATTGGTGATTACATTACATTTCTGCTGTGGCCACCCAGAGATCTTTGTAAATAACATGTTACATCACAATGTTATTCTCATTTCAGTCAGCAAATGCAATTTTAATGGAGTCTGTTTATTTATTTTATTTCATTTTGAAGAAAAATTGAATGAAAAGAAAACAAAGAAAACAGAGATGGCAATTTAAAGATCTCATTAAAAAATAATCATCACTATTCTACTCACCTCTCTGACACAGGAAACAACATATTTTAAGCAAAGGTCTTATCATTATGTTCCTGATCTATCAGTGCTCCCAAAGAGGAGTCTCACATACACAGTAAACTTCAGTCAGGACCTAAGTGTGCATCTTCTATTAGTTCCCAAACAAAGAATGTTGCAATTTATTTTAAAACTATCCAAATAGGCTTACCCCCAAATATCACTGTATTGACAAATAAATTTTTGGAGGGGAAGGAAGGAGTTTTCTCTTATGCTACTTTGACCCAGGAAGAGTTGTGGAATAAAAAGAATTCACCATTCCCAGAATTAATGTGGCCCTAAGATACTGAGATTTATTCCATTTCTTTTGATCTTTAATCTTGAAGGATGCAAAAACACATTAAAAGTAATGTAATAATTCATGGAACAAAATGAAAATTCACTGTGACTGAGGAAGACAGAATCTGGCTTTCATAATGAGCCGAGTGCTTGTAAATAGGGCTGTATAGGGCATAACACACTGCTTGAAGATTGTTTTCAGTGAAGCCTCAATACAGTGCTAAGTGATACAAAGAATTTGCAGTGAGATAACTTGGAATGAGGACATGGAAAATTTAAGGCACATCACAGTGCAGGAATTCTGGACTCCAATATTTTAAGCATACATTATACAAAAATGTTTATTGCTTACATTAGAATAAAAGGAAGTTACTTGTACTTTTAAATTAATTTCTGATTGACTACTAACTTTTTTATGTGGCTTCATATTAATACCTGAAGTGAACTATTATCTCACAAGAGCATAAAGAAAGAGCAATCTTTCACTGCAGTATTGAACTGCAACTAAAAATAATGATGTCCCTGCAGGGCTACAACTTCTGGTGTTGATTTAGGTGAGACACTGAAGGTTCCATCTTCAGCTAACCACATATAAAATTGAACTAATCATACTTTTTTGTAATACTTCATTTTCTTCCTGACTTTTCAAGAGCGGGAATCATTCTATATTGTATACCCATACTTGACTGAGCAAAATTCAGTATATTACTTGGAACACATAAATGTTACAGTATTAAGCACAATGATACTGAAAAGTTGTTCTGTATGAATTTCATTCAAAAGAGTACAGAATTAAACAATGAAAATAACAGAATACTTCACTTACTGTTTCACGTGCTTCTTCTATGGTCCATGGATTAGGGATATTTTCAGGTTAGCTATCACAACAAAGACTGCTATCCCATACCAAATGTATCCTTGAACAAAACCATAATTATTTTGGCACATTCTATAAGCAACTTTGTGTGTATGTGTGTGCAGGCATGTGTGAGAAGGAAAGATTACCTACTCAAGGCACAATTCAGTCATTCAAGCTAAGTGAAAATGCAGTGCTCTTCCTCTGGCAAGTTGGACAAGCAACAAATGGCCTGTCCCCTGAGGGCCTGCTGAGGGCTGCACTCTGTTTGCTTTTCTGGGCCATTTCACTTAAATAAAACTTTAAGCAGGTGATTTAGTTCCTTAAGTGAGTCTCACAGAGAGATTATTCTAGCAGGTGGTCCTCATTGCCAGCATGCTTGATTGGTACAGTAAGCCAATTCACTTATTCTCGTGGATAACTTTCCAGTCTCATCCTCCCTAGAGTTCTGCTCTTTCAAGCACCACTTTTACACCCTCTTATGCAGATAACATTAAAGCTGGCTAGGACTCCTTCTGCATTCTCATATTTAATTTTGACTGCAGTGTAAATACGTGAACAATATCATACACAATGATGAAGGCAAATATTCCACTCTCAGCTGCCTGAAGTGTTCTTCACCATCATCAAAAGACAGCAGATGGGCCTGTTTGCTTGTTCTAAGGAGGGGAAGAAAGGGACAGATATTTTTGTTATATTTTATCCTGCGTAGGGCTTTTGAGACACAGAGGTCTGAGCTAAGATTACTTCAGATTTCTGCTTCCAGAAATCTGTGTGTGAGAAAATATTCTTACATGTGAAATATTTCCTGTCCAATATTATATTTCTAGATGAGTCCTTGCATCATTCTATAGCTTATGTTTCAAATACTTGGAGAAATATCTTGCAGTTTGTTAAGCTCTTAAAATCTTCAGATCTATTCCATGTTGGCCACAGCAGTTTTTTTCAGATCATCACAATCTGGTCCACAGTTATATACATATAAAAAACACTCCTCCATATGTTGAGGTCTGGCTCACCTTGAGAGAGGAACAGAAATCTCTCAGTGCAGTTGATCAAGTACTGCTGCCCAAAAGCTGGCAAATATTTGGCATTATTATCAGTTCTGCTCCTTGATTACTGATATTTGGTTTGTACAGTGATAGTAATACTAACTCTTGTAGCATAATAAATTTTCCGTTGGGATTTACTATTAGATAAAACCAAAAAATTACTGCAGTTTTGCTTGCTGATACAGCAGATGCTTGGAGAAAAGTAAGACGCTATTTCTCTATCAGTGAAAATACTGGCTGATCTGTGTTATGCTCTTCCATGTATTTTATCTTGATTGTTGGAGTACTCAAACATAGAAACACTTTTTTGTCTGCTGCACTCCATTTTCTCAAACAGTCATATCTGTTATTAAAGGTCAAAGGCTAAATAAGTAGTAACAGAAAAATAGTGATACCTATCTGTCTGCATAACTTCTGAATATGTAATAAACTCAGCCAGATTTTTAAGGAACTAGAGGAAGTTAGATATGTCAGCTTGATTGCTGTTCATCCACCATTTTCCACCCTTTGTTTTTGCACAGCATTTCTGTAATTATAATGTAAATTTTCTATCTGAAGTTATGGTGTACAAAAACCTGTGAGAAACTACAAATCACAGCAAAAGTCCCTTGTGCTGAAGCTGGTAATTGCTCTCTTGTCACTTTCTCTATAAAAATGTCACCACCATATTCATGATCCATTCTTTTTCTTACTGACATGAAAGAGAGTTCTTCTCCATTCACAAATGATCAGAATGCCTTGAGCCTGGAGATCAAAGATAGAAGAAGAGAAGGAAGAGATATAAAGAAAGGAAGATGTAGGAAGATGATGAGGTAATGACTGAAAAAAATGGAGTTTTTTTTTCCATGAAATTATTTGACTTTACCTTTTAATTAAGAAAAAAAATATTTTATTGTAAATTAACTTTCTACAGCTAATTTTTTAACAAGAAAAAAAGAACAGTAATTTTTCTCTGTAATGTGAGATTAATTTCTACAAGAAGATATTTCAGTTGAAATGAACCTTTGCATAGCAAAGAATTTTGATATAATATCAGTTACGTGCCACATACACATTGTATCCTGTACCTCTCTCCTTCTGCTCCAAGTTATTCCCATCTGTTGAAAGATCAATTTGTCACTATTGTAGATTTCTCAGGGATTTGCCCAGTGACAGACAGGAGATATGTGGCAGACTCAGCGAGAAAAGGCAATTTTCCCAGTCCCAAGTTCAGTAACTTTGTCTTTTTCTTCCTGTTTTCACTAACAACTTTTCTACTGGCAATCCACTCCTGCCTCTGCATTACTTTTAAATGGAGAACTGTAACTTCAGATATCTTTGCATACACTCTGACAAAGACTTCACAATGAATGTTGCTCTGAAAGTAATGCCTCTGATTTTATTATGAAGCAAAGTTGTGCCACTGAATTCCTCCATGATGAAAAGACGGCACACATTAACATTCGTGGACACTTGCTGTACATTTATGGAGATCAAACAGTGGATGCGGGCATGCTAAGGCATTACATGTTGCATTTCTACAGTGGCAACAGAGACAGTGGTTCACCTCCACAAGTGTTTTTTTTACAGTTTTTTTACTAGTGCAGCATGCAGGTTTTTGTTCATCACTGGCAAAAATGCATAAGTAAATTAATTCCTGTGCTGAAAAACAGTGTTTTATAGCTGAGAATTTGCTCTATCAAATAGTGTTATTGTGCTGTTTGTTGAAATTTCTATGGAAATAAATAAGAAGCATTACTTTCAGAGCAAAATACCACATACCTTTTGTGGTACTCAAATTGATTCCTTTTATCCTTTAGACTGATCAGTTTTCGACAGTTTCTTATTCATCATATAGAATGTAATGGGCAGATGGATGACCTTCTTGAGGTATGTTTCTCATTGGTTTGCAGTGTGTGCTGAATAATAACCAACACAAATCCTCTAGACTGCACCAGCCAAGCCACAGCTACTTACTATGCAATCAGGCAAAAATACCCACCAACTTGACCAAACTGTTTGTTCTTCCAAAGCACTCTTTCTCCCTCTCTCATGCCTCATCTCCACAGTTACTTAATGTACTCCTTCTTTATGCTTTGTGGCTCTTTTACTAACGCTCCATGGATATTGTTTAAATGGGTTCAGTAAGTTATTGTTTTCACAGATCTACCTCTGTTACCTCAGCTGACACCATTTCTACAAAAGCAGCAGACTGCACTGCTGCTGGTGGTTGATTCTGAGAAGCAATTTCACAGTGAAGATTTGCTTCTTTTTCTCTACAGGCTGCTTGACAGTGATGCATGAGGAGGCACCTATGAGCAAGTACTGGCCTCCTTTCTTTCCCTCCTGACACAGCCATTGCTTTGATCTTTGACACAGCTTACAGAAGACCATACTGGAATTGAGGATTTTGCTCTGGTCACCAGTTTCTCTCTGACACTGCTGTAAATGGAATCATTGAACCCTACTTTCCTGTGGTAGCATTATGGATTTCTTCAAGTTGTCTTGCAAATAACTGTTCAATCTTCTGCTTGGATGGTTACGTACGTGAGGTCTAAATACATAGATATGGAGGAAAAACTGAAACATGAGCATCTTACCCTGATCTTCAGAGAACAGCCTGTCCTGCAGCTGTTTATCCTATCTTGTGATGAGTATTATCCTCTTTTAACCTGTAGCTAGGCAGGAAATAGGATTTTTTTTAAATGAAAATTCTCATATTTACTTCTATTCAGTTTTCACATCTGCGATGTATATAAATAAAGGCAAGCTCTTGCCTTCTTTATACAGCAACATTTGCTTTATACAGCAACTCTAATATAATGACTGCTATGCATTTTTACTATTTTACTATTTTACCATATTTACCATCTATTTAATGTTAACATCCAATAAATAACTATTGCTAATAATAAAAGTAGGATTGTAATGGAAGCTAATGCTATTCCTACTGAAATATAAATGATGTTCTTATGAGAAAAATGTGTTGCCCTATGGGACAAGTTATTGTATGCAATACACTAGAGAGTAAGAACGTAAGCTCACTGGGGAAGTGGCAGCATGCTTGTAGATTTGAAAAGCAGGGAATGGAAATATTCATCCAGAACTTGCTATTAGTATGTTTACTTTGCAAGTGCTTCTTCAGATTTTCTTTTCTTTCAAGACTCATCTGTATGTCCTCAGTTGGGATTTCAAAAATATATATTTGTTTGTTTGTTTACACATAATTGTAAGAATCTGAGAGTTCAGCTCACAAAAGTGTGTGATCACTCTTCCTACAAATTAGTAAAAGAATGGATTCTAAAGTTAAAAATATTCAAGATGACCAATCTATTGCAAAGTAAGTATCACATCTGGATTTATAAGTCCGTGGTTATAATTTTCATTTATTTTGTCCATGTTTAAATTGAGTCTCATAGTCTTTAACAATGAAATCTGAGAGGCAGTTGAGAGCAGAGGAAATGCTGCTATTGCCTTTGTGGGACACATTACCAAATTGTTGTGCTAGGTGTCTTTTTTTCCCAAGAATTTTCATCTCTGCTCGAGTAGCAATTTAGCTTTTGTCTGGATTACTCATTCTGCCAAATAACTGTAAGATTCTGGCATTAATGGGGATAATTGAATATACAAATAATTTTTATACCAAAAAGAATCAAGCTTTAGCTACTCTTGATGTATTTGTAAATATATTCTTATTATAAAGAACAGAAATGATTTTTCCAAGTATAAATCCAAAGAGCAGCATTATTTTTTTCTTTGTCATGCCTGAATATAAATGTACAATAATAAAAAAAATGAATTAAATATTTAGTCCTCTTTTAAAAAGTATAATCATATAAGATCTTTCAAAAATATATAATTTAAACAATTATCTATACAATTGGATTAAATGAAATGAGAAACAAAGTAAAAGCATACGTAAAATGCAATAATATTACACATTGTGAACTGAAATAAGTACATTTTTATCATGACTTCAGAGGGTGATTTTTTTTTTATTATTCATGTCATTTTCTACTGGGGAATATTTATGTGAAATGAATAAGATCCTTTGTGCTCATTAATACTGTATTTATTGGATATTCCTAAAAGTAAAAATAAAATAAACCTAATAGGCACAGTGTGAGTGTGAGTTAAAATATTCTCATTCAAAATATTAAGAAATTCAGAAGTACACAGTACTCTGAAATATTTCTCTAATACCATGTTCTGTAGCTAAATGACTGCAAAAGGACCATGTGATAAAACTGCAGTTTCCACGGTAACCTTAATTGTTTTTAATAGCAAAGAACTAAGAAACACAAAATATTACTTGATTGGCAGCTGTCCTTAGACTGCACCAACTCCTCTAACATAACCGAAATGCACTTTACTAAGTAACAAGCTATCTTGTTGTTGTTGTTGCTGATGATGATGATTGCCACTACTAGATTTTCAATATCTAGTGTTTTGTGATAATTTCTAAAAACAGTACTGATGTTTCATACAGCAAAACTTAGAATGCTTCTGAGGTATAAAAGTAGAAATGTTAATAGGTTCTGTCTGTGTTTGATCAAGGTTAAAGAAACATGTGTCCTGGTATTCTTTCTATGACATTAATTACACTTTTCTTATTCAAGATTCACCAGTTTCAACATCTTTAGGCACAGGAACAAATTTTTGTCCACTTTACAGTATAACAATAACTTATGTTCATCACTTCTTGCTAGTCACTCTCTTTTTTTTCCATTTGATCCAAATTTCTCTGTTGTCCATATGGTGCTACTTGATTACAATTTCTTCTCCTTTTACATCAGAGACAAATCAGTTTGTTTAATAACTGTCTGTTAATTATAAAACTGCATTGCTAAGAACTCTATGTTTGCTGGAGTCTTCAGCAACAAGATATATGGAAGGAATGCTATCTATTCAAAAAAGTAATGGACACAGGAGTCATCAATGAACAAATTTATCTATATACAATCTATCCTGTTAAAAATGTTGCTCGTATAATATTTTGAGATAGATGCACTATATTTGTGCTCTTTCTGGATGTCTTGATTCTGAGGGTAGACATTTCTAAACAGTTCCAGTTTTTTCAGTTGTTTTGCTGAAATGGCATTCCTTGTTGGAATCAATACTTAAGCATCAGTACTTACATGGATTTTGCTAAGTCTTCTGTGTATATCCTTCAGTGTGAATAATAATTTCCCTTTCTTCTCTGTAGGTGCAGGAGAAAGCTCTGGCTGTCAGAGTCCTCTGCATGGGGTTTACATGTATATGTACCCCATCCAGTTGTGATCTGCAAACTCCCAGTTTGAGATGTAGACAGAAAAACATATAATAGATTGTATTAGCCAAATTTCCAAAACAGAAAAAAATATGCAAAACAGTGAATTTAAGAAAACTTGATCAGGGTTACTGACCTAGATACAAATACAAAAATAGAAAAATATTTTAGCTGATTAAAATGTTACTTTGTTATTAACAAAGTAGTCTCACTGCCTTGACATCTACTTTGCACTATATTATAATAATAAACTAGTTAAGTGAGAGCTCTCTTTGATGTCTGGGAAGTGCACTCTAGCCTTTCTAAACAAAACTAGACTGCAGTTTAAGTGCTAAAGGCTGAGAAAGTGTATTTCTTTGACATTTGTGGTTAGTAACATGCTGAGGATTACACCTGTCTTTTCAGCACAGTACAGTACATATATATATGCTATGCATGTACACTATGTAAATATGTTTGTAAGTATACGTCTCTGTGTGTGCATACGTGTATAACATACCAATATCCTTCAGAAGTGTGGACTGACAAGACCAATAATAATTCCGAAGTTACAGTGACTTAACCTGTTTCCTTCAGGCAAGATCATTTTGGACAAACTTACTCTGAAATAAGGAAACACAGATTTAAACTTTATTTCCAAAGGCTGTCACAAATCTGGAAAAACTGGTGATTGCACTCTTGGTGTTTCCATCACCCATATGAGCACTGGTTGAAGATCTTTATGTTTGGTATTTTAGGCAGACAACTCTTCTAGATCTCTCCACTGACTACTGTAACACGGTCTTTCAAGCTTTCTAAAGAGATTATAGAGCCTCTTCCGTCTTCCACCTTTCACTTTTCTGTTCCCTAGTTCTTGTAACCTCCAGATTCTGAGCAGAGCCATTCAGACTCAGTGGCCCTGTCAGTGGCAAAAAATTGCTTCAGTAAACTTCAGTCAGGAAATACTGGTGGTCCCTGTGGGCTTTGTCACAACTATTCAAACTCAGGCTGATCACCAAGTGTTCTTTTTCCACCAGTTCAGGAAGTTAAAAGCCTCACCAACCTCAAATGCAAGTTATTAATCACACAAAGATATTCCCACTAAATGGATTATCCCAAGAGAAATGGATACTTACTTTTTATTCTTTGTTTTCACACCTAAAATGTGGAATTTCACAGACTGTGTGTGATTGTTGTTAATAATTAAAAAAAAAAAAAAAGAGGGGAAGGAGGGACGGGAGGGAAAGGGAAAAAAAAAGACATCAAAACAAAACAAATTCAAATTCTTTCATTCCTCAAAAATCATTTAGATTTAAAGAATTATAACAGGATTTACGCTAGAATAAACCTCTGAAGATCATCTAGTCCCTAGATGGCCTCCTGCTCAAAGCAAAGCTATCTTTGAAGTCATACCAGTTTGCTCAGGATCATATCCAGTTCAGTCCTGAACATTTGATGGTCTTTGTGTAATTAGCAAGACTGATTCCACATACAAGGCTCACTATTCCATTATTTGGCTTTGATTCCTCCATTTTAGCACACATAAAGCATCCGTAGTACCCTCCTTCGATAAAAAGAAACACCAGAAAAAAAAAACCCTAGATATTGGTTTCTTATTACTGGGCCACAGGTTATTTATACACTAAGATGCATATAGCATTTGTGTAAAGTGACAATGTTATATGATATTAATATTAGACTGCTCAGTGAGCTATGGGGCTGGCCATAGCTCATCAGGCAGATAATTAACGAAACAAACAAACAAACAAACAAACAAAAAAACAGAAAAGAATCAGGCACTCAGCTTTGATAATGTAAAAATAAAATAAAAAGGGATGAAGGAAAAAGAAAAAAACCCTCAGCATAAATTTCTTCAAAAGTTTTCTGAGGATGTTTGAAAATGCACTTTTATAACACAGACTCATTATAAAAAAAATCTGTTAAGAGAAGAGAAGACAGATACTGAACTGAATTTTATATACACTACTTCGATTTTTTTCCTGGGCTTATTCTACTACATTGCACTGTATTAGCATAATATTATATGATACTATATTAAAATGTACCCAGAGACAGGACTGAGACATAAAAACTCTGTAAAGTGAATACCTATGAAAAAAGAATCTGTGATTATATTTTTTCTTCTTACGCTATTCAGATAGATTTTCTCCTTCCCCAAGCAAGATATGAATCCACTTTGCACACATGTTGGATTCTCACAGACCTACAATAATCCCAGAATTGCTTCAAAAGCATCAGTTTGTCCTCACAAGGATATTTTGGCTCCTCCCATGCTTTTTCTTTTTAAGAGAGCTCCTGATAATTGCAGGAATCAGAGAAACTTGGAGCTGTTTTATACTTTTTGGGAAACAAAAACACTGAGTTGTGTAGCAAATATAGCTTCCAGATCCATCTTCATAATGACTTTTTGAGGTTTCTCCCCAAAGATTTGACTCAAATATTTCCTCTTCCACGTGTCTTTGGCTGCTAAGGATCTATCTATATATTGTATAAAACAAAACTGAGAAATATCTTTGCCAAGGCTATCACCTTCCTCACAGGAAGTAAAAATTATACTATGGAAAGGATTTTATTTGTTATGAGAATTGATCTCATACAGGATGCAGACAGCAGATGAATGAGAGTTATTTCCTTCAACAAATAAAAAAAATACAACTTACAGAAAAATTTTCTTTCTTAGAGATTTTTATTCCTTAAAAACAAAATCTGAACAGTTTAAAACATTACTGTTCTCTAAGATATTGCATTTCTACTGCTTTGTAATTTCTTCCATTCATCATATTTTTATAGTAGTAATAAGTAGTAGTGCTAGACATCATATTTTTCAGGCACATACAAGACTTCTAATTAAAAAAATATCACATTTAACATCACATTTCCCTATGAAAAAAGTGAAATACCTTTTGGTATCTGGCAGCTCAATGTGATCCAACACTCACTTAAGAAAAACAGATATTTAGGTCCTTACTTTACCTGACTAATTTTACACCTTTGTAAGTATTATATAGTCACTGAGAGTCTCACTATGATTTTTTTTAAATGTATGTAAACATGCACAGTTAGATTGGAGAAGAGTTGGAAAACAAAAGACTCTGAGTAATATAGGATATAGAGTTTATCACAGGCTGTCTTTCAGATCACCAATACCTCAGCTTGCAGAATGTCACAGCATACATTTTTAAAGTATTTAATTTATATTAATACATTTGTACTGTTTTGTTATTGATTATTAATCTATTTCTTGTTGTTAATGGTATGATTTGGTGCTACACAATCACTTTTACATCTGCATGATTGATTGTCTTTCATTTTTATGAAGGCTGCTTTATTTTTTGGCCAGGTTCAAAAACTAAATTTCATTGAATAAACCATGGTTTGCATATCTGTTCCTTCCTTCCTTCCTTCCTTCCTTCCTTC
>PPHD01020102.1:0-13800 GCA_002909625.1 Bambusicola thoracicus
TCTTCCTGTACCTCAGCTATCACCACAAAGCCAAAGAGAACAACCAACAGTAGCACTTCTCAGAACTAACACTTGCCTTCCTCACCTTTAAAACAATATATTTAAGCTACCTTTTCTTCTTCTGTTTAAACTCCAGAATAAATGGGGTTTTGTTCATCCCCACCCCTGAAGCTTGTTTCAGTGAATGTCATGACCAATTTCAGCCCAGACTGCATGAAAAACATTTAATTAAACTGTTTTGCTTCTGCCCTTCCAGGTGGGGTTGCAAAATTCATGTTACACCCTGAGAAGTGAGACCCTTTCCCTGAGACAAGACATCACTTCTTTCCTCCCCTGATGGGTGGGACATGACAGCACTGTCCGTCATACAGTCAAGGTTGCAGCCATGAAGAGGAACCCATACGATCCTGAAGAAAGTCAAGATTCAGGAAACATGGACTTAAATGATGTCAAATTTGATAACATCAAATTAATAACACGATAACAATAATTAATGAGCTACCATGAATTTGACAATATGCTTCTCCATTTCAGTCATAGATGGGTACGTACTGCTTTCTAGGATGATCTCACTTTTTAACAACCAAATAATATTCAGCTTGCAGTTTACAGCACATATACCTACACAGTTACATATTTACATTATATATTCTATCATTAGATCAATATATCAAAATTTCGTTCCAAGTTATAAGCTAAACAGCCAAAAAAAAAAATCTTTTTTTAATTGTAAGCCGACCTCAACACTTAGATGAGCCATTTTGATCACTAAATGTAGAATCTATGCCTACTTTCCTCCCTTCTTTGATTGTCTATTGCAAAGTTTTGAAGTTTTGGTTGGGTTTAAATATACACAGTAAAAAAAAATATAAATAAACAATAGATCCCAGTATATCAGTTCCTCATTCCATGTATATGAAAGCAGCCTCCCTGGCTCCAGTGGAACTTCACCCAGCTGAGTCGCCTACAAAGCCACAGCTTCTAGAAGCCCAAGGTGCTTACATCTCACCATACACACACCTCTTATCTAAAGTAAAAAATAAATTTAATAGAATAGGGTAAGCTGTAGGCAATTGAAGTATATATATATATATGAGAAAATAATTACTGCAACTTTAATCTGCTCCAGAAAGCCTCAACACATACAGGAAACTTCTTCCAATACTGCCTGTAAAATACATGCTAGTTTTAGGCCAACAGAGGCAGGCTGCCTGACATGGGATTTTATTCTCAAAATTACTTTCAGAAGTATTTTTCTATTACTCAAAAGAATTGAAATATTCAAAAGAGGGGGACATTCACACCTTGGAACATCTCAATCAGTATTTGCAATCATCAGTGTGTTTAGCAAGTTACAAGATGACATCAGGTACAAGGACAGTTCCCAATAATTAAATGTTCTGTTTCCATAACTATTTCCCAAGGATGGAAAAAGAACCCACATAAAACACTTTCCTTCTTTTTTACTGCTACTCACAGAAATTAAAATACACCAGAGGTAATGGAATTAAACTACCAGCATGACACTTTCAAACATAACAGCTAAGCCTACAGTACATGGATCTTGCCTGACAGCTCTATCTTCCTGAGTGTTTGCTATCTTGCTGCCTTTTAATCACTGAAGAAATTTAAAAGTCTACTGTTATAAATTGTTCTAATCCCTATAAATGCATAAGTACATAATAATATCATAATAATATCATCTCTAAAGTCTGAAGAATCACTTTCACCAATCTTTCCCCAAACCGCAACTTTCTCTCATCCCCCATCCTCTTCCTTCCCCTTCCACATAATGGTATGCCTTCTGTTTAATTTTAAACAGCAGAGCTGCTGTAGAGCAATTCATTCTTATATATAAGTCGAACAACTAGATAAAGTACCCTATAAAAATGAACAAACAAGCATTTACAGTAACAGTCTCAACATAAAATCTCCTCCCATCACCTCCCTCATTCTTTTGCCACTTTTTCCCTTATTCTTGTCATCTAATGGAATTTGACACCAGTCTACATACAGCAGACCCCTGCTGAGATCTGAAATACCACATGTTGAGTCAGAATTAATTCAAATCATTTACTATACTAAATCATTACCAAAATCACTTTTTGCTGAGATCACTGACATACTTCTAAATGAAAATATATATATTTTTTAAAAAGTGAACAGTGTTCTTCAAACATGGAAACTACACAAGATTTCATACAACTACTGCAAAAAGTGTTGAGCATTTGAAAAATAAATTGGCCTGAAGGACTATGAGCTCACCCATCTCCTAAACAAAGTAGGACATCTTCATTTAAGCAGGCTGACTGAAGGAATCTGGTTACCTCTGTAGCAAAAATTGGCCACATTTTCCTGTAAAACCTTTTCCAAGTCTTGTGAGAATGAGAACTACAATGATTTTCAGAAGATGTCATCACCTTTCTCTTCATAGAAGTACACAGCATTTCAGTTCTCTAACACCTCAAGAAATAGTTCTTTCCAAAGATAAAGATACAAAAATCTTCCGGGTGCTTGTAACTTTTATCCTGTATTTTTATATTTTAGTGAACTTGCTTACAACTGACTGCAGTGTGTCATATGCTAGGCAGCTGGAAAAGTCCCCATTTTACTGGGAGACGCTGCTGCTCCCAGCCAAGAAGCTGTACAGCTTCGTCTAGAATCTCATCATTTAAGACAACAGTTTCAACTGACCACCTCAGAAATTTTTTCCATCAATTTCATCTCTATGAGACCATCTTCACTTCAGAAATAATGATTTGCCTTTAAGGCCAGATGCCATTTCCAAGCCTGTGTGGTATTTTCTGGGTCCACAACTAAGAAAAACTTCTCTGCCTTTCACATCTACTTTATCTTTCATAAGTCAAAGCTTTGCTCATGCTTCTTTCTTACCTTCCTGGTGAGAAGCTTTCTCATGTGCCTTTATATTTTAGTTGATTAATCTTTTATTGAGCTTTCTGCAGCATGACCATGGGCATTAGCAACAAATTAATTGAACTGTACTTTTTAATCAAACTGTCCTGACTTTTATGTTGACAAAGCGCTTGATTTTCACCAAGAGATTTCTCCCTCTGATTCAACATTCCCTCTTTGGCTTGGTAGATCAATGATAACAACATCAGGCTCAACATCCAGTTTCTTCGCGGAGATTATTGTCTTGAGAAATTCACTTCCCTATTAATGAGTCAGAACCACAGTCTGCACCTGCTGTTAGCAGACAGTGATATTTGACTACTTGCCTGCCAGCAATCAGACCAGCAATCTGCACATCACGTGCACAGTGAAATTTAGATTGTCATTACAGCTTCCAAGCTGCTGCACACATATATGTAACCTACAAGAAATAGTTCTGGATTCATGGCCAGATCCTAGATCATCTTCTATTTGCCAGCATATTGGGACATTATCACTATAGCAACACTTCATTCAGATCCTTCAGTTGACACTTTGATCACCTTGAAGATTTCCTCAAACTTCCAAGCAGTGAACAACATGTACTATAAAATCCTCCCATATGAGAAGCTCGACATTTTGCATCAATGCAACAATACTGGTGAAATGAACAGCAACTATTCTTTGTCTTTACACCATCTGTCCCAGTTAGCACAAGGACAATAATAGAGATAATAAAATGACCAACCACTTAGGTCCTGAGAACACCCCTGTGATCACCTATGTTATTGACTACAGTATCAAGCACTTTTGGCCAGCGGGCTCCTAGTGAGTTTAGCCACATAGGGTTGCTGTTCACCTTCCTCCTTGCTCAGCACAAAGCAGCTGAACCCAAACTTTTCCTAGTTTGCCCAATAGGAATGAGGGAAGCTCACCTACTTCAGTGTTGTATCAATGATGATCAGAAACAAAAAATCTAAAATACCAGAGAACACAGGCTGCTCTGCTTAATGCAAAAACATCAGACCTCACAGGGGGTTTGGATGTGATCTCTGGAGGTACTGAGAAACATACAAAGGCTATGGTCTGTGTCAATAACACTAACATAAGGAAGGCTAGGATACAAGTCCTAAAGGCAAAGTACTGGTTGCTAGTGGAGAAACAGAGGACTTCAGTGGCTCTCTCATCGGTGTTCCTAAAACAGAACAGGTTGACAAGCCAAGGTTCAATAAGCAGCTAAGAAAATTAATTTAAAAGGCAATGTGAAGAAGCTCTTGGGAGGTAGCTAAATTTAACCTAAACCAGAAAAGAATGAGTTTGCTGGCACTTCAAAGGTCATAGGAAATGATTCAAACTGAAGAGGTTACAAGGACATAGCACATTACAAAAAGTTTCTTCTCCAAAAGAGTGGTCAGTCACCAGAATGGGCTGCCCAAGGAGGTTGTTGAGTCCCCATCCCTGGAGGTGTTAAGAAACATTTAGATGTTATAGTGAGGAACATGGTTTAGTGGGGAAATACTAGTGGTAGGTGGGACAATTTGATCTTGGAGGTCTTCTCCAACCATGGTGATTCTGTGATTCTACATGATTTAAGAGAAGCAATAACATCATGGAGACCTGTAATTCCCAGCTACAGAGAAGTACAGAAGTTTATTAAACTTATACAGGAAAGAAATGGCAAAAAAAGCCATAACAGACAGATTCTCTTTTTAAAGTTTGCAGAGAAATGAAACAGCCATGTGAAAGTATACACATTCCTGTATAAACACTAAAAGCTTAAGACATGGAAGAAATAAAATGCCTGTCGTTAAATGGTATTATTTACACAATAGTCCTACTGAAAACTTGGTGGAAAAAAGACCTTCAGTAGAATATTGCTGCTCCAGATAGGAAGTGTAAAGAAAAGACAGAAAGTCATATTTCAACAGGGACTAAAGAAAGCTAAAATACAATTAATAATCTAGGAGAATCAATAAATAGGATTAAGTCCCTGTGAATCAAAACACTAAGCTGAACAGCAAAGGTTTATTGAAATGTATCACCTAGAGGACTAATATCCAATCAGGATGGAAAATATATGAAATCTTATGAAACAGAGAGGTAAAGACAGGCTGCCAAGTAAGAAAACACAACAGGTAATGGGATACTTCAGTGACTCTCAGCTAGACTGGCTAAGGATCACATCAGCAAACAGAAGCTAAGACTGTTGTTTAGGTCTAGCTCATGGAAGAGGTGGAAAAACAAACAACAATAACAACAAAACATTCACACAAAGAAAGAGAAAAAACTCATCTGAGTGGGAAGAGCCTGGGTCATAAAATGTTACTGTTGAGAAGCTGCCTTGTAACAGTGAAGAAGTGAAGAACAAACAAAATCCAAACACAAAAACTGAAAGGCAGAGCTAGAAGTTTACAGATTAAAATCTTCATAGATGGCTATAAACATCAGCTGCTCAGACCAAAAGCTAATCAGTTCCCCACACTGACTTGAGAAAGATCAAAACAAAGCCAGAAACTCAATAATATAGGCCAATAAAAGAATCTGAGATACCATTTTTCAGAGGGTAAAAATAAGTAGCGAGTTCATTTTAAATCTTAATCAGGAGCGGGAAGCCTGCTAAAAAGACACGAGCAAACAGATGATCCAGGTGTTAAAAAGAATGGAGAGATCAAACTGTAGCAGGACTTTAAAAAAAGAAAAGATCTGTGTGCATCATGGGGTTGTTCTCAGAGCAGAATGCTCACACATCAAAGGATCTGTCTCAAACTAAAGCATAAGCATTGAGTTTTACAGGCAAAAAAAAAAAAAAAAAGCACAGAATAAAAAAATCAGAGGAAGGAGATAGAGTTCTGTAGAAAGGGCCAACTGGATTTATGGAAGAAAAAGCTGAAACTGTACAAACGTACCCTTCACCCAAAAGTGTCCAAGTATAATTCTGTACATGATAATAGGCTCTTGGTTGACTATTAGCATTTTGAAACTGAGATATTTGGCACTTATAATAGGATATGAAAACATCATCTCCCTGCTCATGAGCAGTTAAAAAGCAACGCAAACCCCAGAAGGTTAGAAGAAGAATAAACAAGCGAGAACATCCTAATGCTACCTCAGTGCATCATGAATACTTCCAACAGTTCCGGTCCTCCCACTGCTACCACTCCAAAATGAATACAAAAGAATTAAAAACATACGTTTGCAAGGGTCAAAGTTGCAGCACAGTGGACAGATACTGGAATAATGTTTGCTTTCTATTTATCTTTTCTCTGCATGGAACGAATACAGCTGTCCATTGAAACAGCTCTTATGATTTTTAAAGGTGCTGTCCATCCAGACCAACAAGGAGTTTCAACCACTTGAATAACCTACACTTAAATACATAGAGAACGTCATAAGCCTAAGATCTCTTCTACATGGATTGGAATACAGGACAGACACCTATCACAATCAGAAACATCATTATCAGAAGCAGAGCCTGGTACTTATGTATTTTATACAGATAAATATGTCCTGCACAAACCCCATGCACCCAACCCCAATGGTAGGCAGCTTTTCCTATTATTTCTTTTCAATTCTCTCTTATCTAGTTTTCTCTCTCTTTAGTTTCCACTGATTCATAATCTCTCATCCTGTTAACTACACCGTAAGCAATCTGTCAGTGCTAACAACTTTTTATTTAATAAGCTGGGCTTCAGAGGGCCTCCAGGGGGACAGGGAACTTGAACTGGACCATCAGGCCTCTCAGCCACCTTGCACCACCTCAATCTTCTCTCAGGCCGGGGATAATCAAAAGTTGCTTTCCACCCTAACTCATTTACTAGCCTGTGAAAAACAAGACATAATTACTGGTGGCTGCAGCCTGCGCTTATAAAACTGTCCTACACAATGACTCCGGCAAGCACAAAAGATAAGCCACGTCCCAGAGAGCAATGACAGTTAATTATGTTTTACTCCCTCAAGTGTACCTTGCAGAAGAGAGTTGAGGCAATAAGTAGCAAAGTGAGTAAAAGTCTGTATTTTGATGAAAGCAATTATTTCAGGCTCCAGGGCTAATTGGTGCCTATGCACATCAATCAGGCTATTTTTAAAGTAAGTGTAGTGATCAACGTATCTTCCTTGCATGCTTTATTTCTGCACATATTGATTCTGAATTCATCTCCATAAATGCGGTTTAATAACTTAGTTTCTTTAGATCTTTTGAGATGTTCTCAAAATCCTTACTATCTTTACTATCAAAATAAACTTAAAGGAACTCTTCAATGCATGCTATTATTTATGCAAAATCCAAAAACATGGCCAGGTGAAGGTGAATGTTTTTTTTTTTTTTTAAAAAAGTATGTTTTACAGGGAAATCTATTCACAATGTAACATAGTTGAAAGAGTTACACTGGCTAAATTTTATGGGTAGTACATTACTTCACAGGACTCAAAGATATGCTTCCCAGCTTAACTCTACGGTAGCACATATGGTAAGTGAAGTTATGCCCTTTCTCACATCCTTGTAGACCCATGGAACCTGGAAGTACTGGCATACTGGTTCACTCCTCTGAGCTAGTCAGTAATGACAGCTGTATTTGGATAGTAGCTGTCAAACTGAAGCTAAAGGGTAGCCTGCCCTCCCCACTTTAGTCCCAGATTGGTAGCTTGAGAATCTGGCCATAATCAAGAACAAATGCCCAGACTGGAATTGTTTAAAAGTAAGGATCACAGAATTTCAACCAGGGAGCATGAGAGTTTCAACACAGGAGAAAACAGTGCACATTTTAAAGGTCTGTTTAATAAAGAAAAAGGTAGGCTTAGGCTTATTTCTCTGCTGGGTCTTTTAAAAACACATTTTGCAAGAATATTCCACAGCTTTTACATATCAGCATTAAAAGGTCACATGAAAAATAGTTTTAATATTGAGAAGTCACAACTGTCATTGTGTAATTACATTTCAAGCTTTTCCAAAGGTTGGGCAATTACTTCCTAAACACAGCTATTTTTATGACAGAAAAAGTTCTTAAAGTTTACTCCCCTAAGGACATATTCCACGCTCTCAAATGCCTGTCAGTCAAACCCTGAGCGTTGAACCAGAAGCCATTGCTCCAGCACTTCAGAGCACATCTTCTGAATCAAACAAACCTCAGAACTAGGACCACGGATGGTGGAAGGAGCAGATGTTGAGACGGCAGATCTGAGGGCTGCTTCCTCTCCTTCTCAGAAAGGCCTGCTTAGAACATGCTCTCACCAGAAACAGCGTATATATTATGTAAAGATCACTAAGCACAAGAGTTCTGGTTAGAGAAAGAAACTAAGTAAATGTTTTGATCCAGGTTGGAGAAAGAGGCAACTGGGAGAGTAAGCATAGACACTGCCTCACGCACCTCCACACACAGTTCAGGGGTTCCTTGGCCCTTCAGCACAGCCAAAACAAGGTTCAGTGTCTGGGTACCACTTATTTAAAAAATAAAAATAAAACATCTGGAGCAGAAAATGTGTAGAGCTGTTCTTTTCAGGGGGCTCAAAAGAGAATTATCCAAGAGAAAGAGAAAGTGAGGGAAAGGGGAACAGAACTCAGCTGTCTCACCGATTTCAGGGTCCAGAACCCTAAAAACAGAAGTTTGACCAAAGTTTGACAGATTCTCCTATTAGCATATCAATGTGGTTTGAGCTGACTTAATTCTTACTAAAATATATAGAAGCCACTGTATCAGCAACTGGGATCACCACCAGGCTATTACTGGGAACTAAGGCACCGGATGAAAGATTAAGGGTGCTTAGTCGAGTTGTTCCCATGCCCAGCCACTCCAGAGATTCGCAGACCACTTCTACCTGTATTAAAAGTCCATGCTGCCATCAGCTTGGACTGGCGTTCCACGCAATCTGGATGAGTCCAGTGACTGTTATTATAACAAGAAGTATTCTCATTCACAGCAGAAACATTGCAACTGGAATGTCTAGCTAATTTCTCTAAGAGACTTCATGAAGGCTGAACCTAAGAAACCGATTTACCTTTTTGATAACAGTTTTAAGACTCTTGTAAATGAGTCAGATAGCTTCATCCATGACAAGGAACTTGAAACCAATTTTAAGCAAGATAACCAGAAGGACATTCACTGGTTCATGGCAAATCCACCATGAAATTGCCATAGATGATTTGTGAATCAACACACCTGGCTCGATGCTGATAAAGACAGCAGAAAATCACGGCCCATCCACCACCTATCTAATTCCCATTGCACCTCAGTAAACAGCAGCTGTAGTCAGTTTATCTGTTGTCACTTGTGTCAGCTGCACTAATGATTAGGAGTTGTGGATCCAGGGCTTGAGTCACAGCTGGTGACCTAAATCAGCTTTCCATTGATAGAGTATCCACAAAGCTTTCACCTGGTAAACTTACAGTTCAAGGCTCACTGTGGCGCCAGTGTAGCCACACCCGTATTTTTACCCAGCTCTTACTCAGCATTCAGGTTATTCAACATGAAGGATGACACAAAGCTAGGTGAAGAGAAGTTGCCACAGGCACCTCATTATCTGGATGGCTGGTTAGGGACTGGCAAATGAGACAAGCTGTTAGCAGCATTAAAAGCAACCACAGATGTACTAGGAGTGTCATTAATTAATTAAACAAGAGCCCAGGCTGATATAGTACTAAAGGAACTAAACCAGACACAAAGCAAGGTAAATCTTGACTCAGACAGGAAGAAGCACCAATCTTTACCTTTATGGGCCTGATTCAAGAGGTAATACTGGCTACAAAAGTCACACAAAGATATTATTGGAGAAAACAACTGGCAGGGAGGGCAAATCATAAGACTGTACCAGATAGCCAGCAGCGATACCTGGAAAAATATACTGTGATTTCATGGTGCCTAAAGATAAGAAGAAAAAACCCGAAACATGGGATTCCATCACAGAACAGTTCAACATATAGCAGACTTTCAAGCAGAACCATAAGCTCACAGCTGCAATTATCAAAAGAGAAGACATTATAAATAAACTAATTTTTGCTTTGAATTCTTCTTCATCTTGATAGCGGTATTAATCTGTCAGAACGAGCTTAAGATAAGATAGCATACCTTGTGGGTACAACAAGCATGCAAACAGCCCCCCTTCAGCTTGATCTTCAACTCATGAGGATTCTGTTCCTTCGTTACCTTTGCTGTGCTTTAGTTTTCTTTTTTTGTAGGAATGCATATGTTGGAGTTTGAAAACAGCATAGCAGATGCTTTGGCTCACTTTTAGTCTGCAAGGATTCCAAGGAACACTTTCAAAGGCTTGAGTATTCTTGGATTTGGGGAAGACAGTTGTTGCTTTTGAACCAAATGTGCTATAAATTATACAGGGCTGATCCTAAAAGATTTCCTGAAATCTGCATTGTGATTGAACATACAACACAGCTGATTACTCTATACAATTAGTTATAACAGAGCACTTCATTAACTGGGATATAACATCATCACAGCACCACTGTGATGACTTGCTGGTGTGGATGAATGAACTTTTAGATCCAAAGTACTGACAAGGACATTACCAGAATCATACAGCAAATGCCCACCTGCAGACACCTCATCACTTGAGACACTGTGATGAGAATGAACACGTCCCTCCTTTCTGCTACTTTAAGCTGTGTTTTCCACACAGACTTGAAGACATTTTCCCCTCTATTTCAGGATGAGATTCTGATCACTGCAATCTGGAAGAGTTCTACGTTCAGCTGATTGGTCAGTTTTTGCCAGAAGTACAAGGACTTCTTTTAGACGGAGTTAGACTCATCAGAGGAAGGGAGAATTTGTTGTCATTCTAGTCACAGGCCCAAAAAAATAGCACTCTCCTAAGGTGCTTACAGGACTCTTCTGACGCTCTTCTTTCTGTGCAAGTGACTTGGAAGCCAGGTAATAACTCCAACTCAGAGACAACAATTAGGCAGCTAACAATAAGTGACCTCATAGTGCTTGAGACGAGGGAATGCGGGAATGCATCCCAACATCACGTCGTGGAAGGACTCTTCACTCAACACATGCTCTACTTGACCACTCATACCTTCCAGCTCCATAGCACATCAACAACCGCATCTTAAGAGCTTCACAGGGTCACCTATAGCAGCAAGAATTCTGAAGGCAGATAAGGGTACAAACCTACTGGTAATGTAATATAACCCTGCACATCAGGCTTGCAGTGTTTCAGCAAAGACCACTGACCAGACTGAAAGAAATGCATATCTCACAGTAGATTTGTGGCCCTTGAATTTCGGGAAAATGGAAAGAAAAGTCTTGACAGACTTGAGTCTCATTTCACTTACACCACAAGGTCCTTAGCAGTGCTAAGTGATTCACAGGACTGCTTTTATTGAGGCCTGTATCTGCAGCACAGCACAGTCTTTATGTCTAAAAAATATATAATACATATATGAAATACATATGTGAAAGTTACAGCATTCTAATAAATTGAACAATTTGGGCATCAACCCTGTTTTCAGTTTTGTTTAACTGCATAAAAAGCAAAACATCACAACAACAGATATTTCAGGTATGCTGACATTTTACATTAGGTATTTTAAAAAATATTAGTCAGTTTAATCTTTTTTCCTATAAATTGCAGGTATTGTAGATATGTTTTGATCAGAGACGTAGCTGTTCCAGATACAACTAAAAATGGTGAGATGCTTTTAGCACTAAAATAGGTGAGGGAGGAAAATAACAAGTTTGCCCTACACATTATATTATTAAAAGAGCAAGACAATAACCAGACAGAAAATGAACCTGACATCTGGCATTTCTAAGCACTGGAAGGCATCCACAGATTTGGGAAAATAATTTACTCTCTATCGATTAAAGCAGCTAAACATGGAAGCCTGATTTCATTTTGCCAGTTTTCCATTCACGCCAGGTACAGAGAAATACTGAGGGTACTTTGACACAGGAAATTCAAAGGCTGATGCTATCACTACAAAGCTCCACACTTTGAATGGTCATCTTACAGGTAGACTCTGGGAGTCTCATATTGGGTGTTTGAGGAGATGGAGCGCTGAATCCCAAAGGTCAAAATCACATTATTTTCCTGAAACAAACAAAACCAAAAGTGTCCCAAGAAACCAGTTTCGGTGACAACAGCAGTACACTGCCTGGAAGAAAAGTAATCTGATTTCCGGGCACACTTTGTAAGTAATCTTGTTTACTGTAATTTTTGCAACAGCTTTTATAAATTTTTCATCTGAAACAGGGAAGACTACAGCTGGTATCCTGGCAGGTTGAAAGAACTGAATAAGTGAAATGAATCCAGGTGTGGTTGGCTCTGTTTGGGAGCAGTTAAGCAGACATTGTTCCCCTCTCAAAAAAAGATGAAATCAGATCTCACTGAGATCCATTTTAACAACTGAATTAAAAATCAAGTGGAAGGAAAACCTCTCACTTCCATTGGGTTCATCTTCTCATAAGAAAGGCTAGAACATAAGAACGGTTCATCTTTCATGTATATTCATTTTTTCCTAACAACGTCCGATCCCACATTTTGCATCCTAAGCTGAGCTTTGAAATAAAAGTGAGAAATATGAAGTCACTTTGGAATTTTGTTTCCACAGCAGGCTTAAGTAATTTTCAGTAAAATCTCCACTGCTTTGTATGGAATGCAAAGGAAACAACTGTTGAGAAAGATTTCCTTTAACTTCAAATGCACGGCACAGACCTTCACAGAACTATCCCCATTCACTTACATTGAGCCTCCTTTACAGAAGTAAATATTCTGTCAAAGCAATCGCATACATACATTCAAGATGTGCAAAATAAAGACAAGGAGAGCAGCATTGGCTCTCCCAGCTCAGATACTCATAACTGCTTGACACTTGCATATCATCAGGCACAAAAACTCAACCAAGCTTCCACAGCTGTACAAAAAGAGCGTTCTTCAGCCACACGCAGGAGAAACAGAAGTAAAACCTTTAGAAATATTTTCAATCCCAAATGCAATGACAGCTCGACTATAATAAAAGGCTTTTAGGTGAACATCTGGGCAGGCCTCCAAGGGATTTTGCCCAACATCCTGCGGCTGAGAGTCGACACAGACAAGCTCTCTCTGCGCCTGAAGTCGCTCTCATCCGCTGACTGGAAACTTTAAGGACGAACCCCACCTCTCTTTCCACTCACCCTCTCAGCCGTGAGCCACGGGAAGATAAAGGCTCAGGAAAAAGGTTCTAAAAGCTTTTTTTTTTTTTTTCTTTTCCGGTATGTCTGGAATTCCAAATGCAGACTGAACTATAAAATTCACTCTTTCTGTAGCACAGCGCGTGGCAAGATGCAGTCAGCTCTTTGTTTTGTTTCCGTAACTTTCAGTTAGTCCTCTGAACCACCGTCGTGCCAGTGCTGTCACTATGAATGACTTACTTTGAGAAACGGAATTATGAAAAAAAGCAGGTGCAACTTGTGACAACAAGCTGCAGGTCGTGCCATGACTGAAAGAGATGAAATTCAGTGCTAAGAGCTGTCAAACCCAAACTGTGCTGCCTTGACCAGAGGTAGCACTGCGTACCTCTCACAGCTGCCCATGCCTCAGCCTGGATACACTCCCACTGCCATCCTTGGTCTCTCTAGCCCCGATGGATAAGTCCCCAGGTCAACTCACTTTAACTAAACACTGTTTGATTTGCAGGGCTCCACAGCTGAAACAGCTAAGAATTAAGCAACAGAATTAGGAGCCATCGCCATTATTACCGGCTTCACCTGAACTGTTTTGCACCTGTTCTCCACTTAGTAGGACTAGCACTTACAAAAGAAAGCACTGAAAACATTAAGAAAAATACCTGGAGGAAATAAGTCGGCAATCAACTAAGTGTGGCAAGTCCTGCAACCACTTCCTGAGGGTTTCAAGACTAAAGTTTGGTCACAACAAGCAGGAAAGCAAGGTTCTCTGTCTGTTCAAGCAGCGTTATGTGCA